>JAECUM010035825.1:0-39821 GCA_016617855.1 Megalonaias nervosa
CATTTATCTGTATCTCTGTGTCGGTTGGTCGGTATGTATGTATGTATGTATGTGTATGTACGTACGTACGTGTGTATGTACGTACGTACGTGTGTATGTACGTGCGTGTATGTATGTATGTATGTATGTGTATGTACGTAAGTACGTGTGTATGTACGTATGTATGTATTTATGTATGTATGTATGTATGCAGACCTGGCTGGTTGCGTGGGCATGCATGCTTGTATGTATGCATGCATGCGTGTATGTATGTATGTATGTATGCAGACCTGGCTGGTTGCGTGTGCGAAGTGTGCGATGCACACAGGCGCCTTTTCATTTCCTGTTCGTTTTATTCGCAATTTATTCAAAAAAAAAAATTTGGAAAGGCGCCTGGAAAGGAGCCAAACATTCTTAGCACACGCAAGAAAAACACCACGCCCCGGGCCTGTATGTATGTATGTATGTATGTATGTATGTATGTATGTATGTATGTATGTATGTGTATGTACGTACGCACGTGTGTATGTAAGTAATTGTATGTATGCATGTATGTATGTATGTATGTATGTTTGTATATATATATATACATACATACATACATACAATTACTTACATACACACGTGCGTACGTACATACACATACATACATATATGTATACATACATACATACATACATACATACATACATACATACATACATACATACATACATACATACATACATACATACGTGCGTACGTACATACACATACATACATACATACATACATACATACAGGCCCGGGGCGTGGTGTTTTTCTTGCGTGTGCTAAGAATGTTTGGCTCCTTTCCAGGCGCCTTTCCAAATTTTTTGTTGTTGAATAAATTGCGAATAAAACGAACAGGAAATGAAAAGGCGCCTGTGTGCATCGCACACTTCGCATGCGCAACCAGCCAGGTCTGTATATATAAATATATATATGTATGTCTATAAATGCATTAATATAAATAGGTACACTTGTCTCAGGATAAAATGAAATGTATGCATTATGTACCTAAAAGTAAAAGCAATCACCGCTTCCATATATAGTAAACAAGTGCCCGCATTCGATATACTTACTAGCTACGGCGAAATAAAATGGCGACAGAAAAACCGGTGTGTTTGGTTTATAAAGTAACTTTAACAATTTGTGACATATCGCTACGATGTCTGCAGTAAGACAGTTCATAGTGATGTCTAGCACTGGGGAAACATGCCGCAGACATATAGCATCATGTCCCACCCAGTGATATTATCTTGACATATATGGCCGACCATTCAGGACATTCTTAACACTAACCTTTTAATGCTGAGCTCCAAGACAGGCTGCTGCTAGTACGACTTTTTTATAAGTCTTTGGTATGACTCGGTCGGGGTTCGAACCTGCGACCTCCCACATCAGAGGCAGACACCCTAATCACTTAGGACACCGGAGCGGTTGCAACAGAAACGTAGAAAGCTGACTGCGTCTTAAATATGATCGTCACCAGAGGCCGGAAATGACTGTCACCATTTCCACCTCACCACCAGTGCTGAACAATCAGTAGATCTAGCTCTCATCCAAAGAAAAATGTCTATCATTCAAATTATATACTGACCTTTGATCGAATGTATCAATCAACAGCTCTTTCACGTAAACAATGCACTTGTATCCACTCTGAATATCATTGTTATCCTTACCTAGGAATTGAACGAAACTCAAGCGACTCCTTTTTTTGGGGATGTATTTTCCAATATCGAAAAACCACAATAGACTGCCAATGCTCATGACACGCAGCGCACTTTCAGAATTACTCGCCATTGAAACAGCAACAATGATACAATCACAACTATAATCTTAGACGTAATTTTTCTGACACATCTTTACATAAAGACAATTTTCTATTTTTATTGATGCATTGCTTCACTTTATCCCAGTATCAATACTTTGTGGTGTTTCTTTGGCTACACGACATTCTATTCTTTTTAAGAAATTTAGTTTCGTTCGCTGCTGAATTAGAATCACCCCTTGTACGCGCGTGCTTCCATAGCATCAAAGCAGCGTGTTACTGCATGGTGTTCACATGTAAAATGTATAATAAAACGCTGGAATAATTTTTTGCTTGAACTGTGTTACTCATATAACATAGCATAATTATTAGTATGCATGTTGTAAGTATATACAAAGAATGTTGTTAACTGATTATTTAAAACAAATACTGGGTCTTCATTCATGTGGCCATGGATGCCCTCGTAAGTTCGGGCATACTGTGCCACATGATCTCCGGCCCTAAACTCAGTTTATAACCAATACCTACTGGAAATTCCTGAAGTAGTTGCTTAGTTTTCATTTACCACTAAACACGATTAATGCTTTATCCTTCAATTAAAGGAAATGAAACAATGGCATGCACTTGGATGATAGTCAGGCAAACGATGCCCAACCAGGTTTATTACTTAACCCGTGCATTATACGGTCAAATGCCCTTTCAATGCCATTTGTCAGATGTTTGAAATTTTTCTTAAATGTGAAAGAGATGGTACTCGTCGACTCTTTGACTTTTAGTGTATATTCGGCAAAGAGAGGAGAGATTTATATCATTGAATAAGAAGACAGTTATAGAAATCACGACTTCATTTTACCCAATTCCTATATTACTAAAAAGCCTGAAATGTAAACATTGCCAGTTTAACACTCACAAGGCATAGGACATGATTCGGACACTCTCAAGATAAGCATCAGCATGAGACCGTGGCATCTTACGAAACATAAGAATGCAAAGTGATTACTTCATATCCAGCTTCAGGGAAATTGATAAGCGGTTAAACTTAAACTAGATGAGTAATTTATTGATTTTACAATTTTTTTTTTCTACGCCAACGCAACTGTTTGGTAGAAACGATGCTATGACAGGCGCTCATGGAAACAGCAGTGTATATAATTGGCCATTAGATTGTTAGAGCGACGTTTAAACATATTCCATAAATCTTTAAAATGAATTTTAGCAGAATGTTGTTATGTATATTTAATTTAATTATTTGTTTGTTAGTTTTAATTTTTTTTTAATTCATTACATGTTACTGTAATGTAACTTTATTTACTGGATTTGAAATTGTCCAGAAAATTAGTTCAGTTCTGTTTGACCTGACTGTTAATTTTGATAAACAACTAATAATGAAACACTGTATCTAGTTGCTGACCTTGATTCAGAAATCAGTATGGTTTCTGGTAAACAACTTTTTAAATTTTTTTTTAAAAATTCATTCTAAGAGTAAGTTTCATTCAGTGGAATCAAGGCCATTCTGAAAGTACGTGATGTTAGGCATGTAAAAAGCTTCTATGTTGATCTAAAAGGGTGACCACGTGACCCTCATACGTGAATCTGTTTTGCGTCTTAACTTAGTGTATAATTGTTTTCTTCCTAAGAATTAGCCAGTAGGGCTTTAAACCTTTGACACTTAAAGGTGTTTTGTTATGACCAGTTTGTGTTGAACTTTTATTTTATGGAATTAGTGATTCTTTTCCCTGGAAAATACAAGTGCTCATACAGAAGTCTTGGACAAAGACATTCACTGAAATATATTCGGATTTCCAAACTGGAATATTATTTTCCGTGATTCAACAAAGAAACTGTTGACACATCAGTACAACGCTGACTATTGCATACGTCATCGCCTTCCATCTTGGAATTTCATCGGCACTCGAACTCAGATTCATTTAGGATTTTTTAATAATAGGACTTCTATTTTTTAATTCTTGGATTATTTTTGGATTTGATTCGTAAAACCGTAAGTTCTTTTTCTCATTTTTGCATTGGTTTTCAAGGGAAATAAATTATTTGTTAAATTTTACAAAGCTTGTTGTCTTCACTCTTTCCTTGTTACTTTTTGTAAGAGCGTAGATACGTAACAAGAAAATTGGGGGCTCGTCCGAGATGTATGAATTTTGGCTAAAATATTTCAGAAAATTTTGTTTTTTGAAATTTAAATTCCCCTAGTTTTCAGAATTTTTTAAATCTCAAGTATTATTTCACATTTTTTAAATCTTTAGTGAAAATCAACAGGCTTTTCTTTTACAATGTTATCAAAAGTGGAGATCTTTCTTTCAGATCCTACCCAGGAGCAGTTGGATTGTTTGAGAAAAGATGAATTGCTTCAACTTGCCAGAAAATATGATCTTTCTGAGGCTAAAGCTTCTTTAACGAAGCAAGAAATAAAAAACATTTTGGTCCAGTATTTGGTGGAAAAGGGTGTTTTGGATAAAAGTGTTTTGGTTTCGATCAGTAAGTCTGTATCAGACTCTGACATAAACGTAAAGGAATTA
Source organism: Megalonaias nervosa (assembly GCA_016617855.1). Lineage (NCBI taxonomy): Eukaryota > Metazoa > Mollusca > Bivalvia > Unionida > Unionidae > Megalonaias > Megalonaias nervosa. The sequence continues at coordinate 4,306 of JAECUM010035825.1, forward strand.
AAATTTAGATACAAGATGACATTAGAGTTAAGAAAGCTCGCACCTCAGAAAGAAAGAGAGAGAGAAACACAAATGCAGTTACAGAAAGAACAAATGCAGTTACAGAAAGAAGAGAAACAAACGCAATTAGATAAGGAAGAGCGGGAGAGAGGGAGAGACGAAAATGCAAATGCAAAGAGAGAAGGAAGAGAGGAAATATCAATTTAGAAAAACAAAAATAGAGCTGGCAAGAGAAATGCACATTCCCACTTCACATTCAAATTCAAGTTTTGATGTTACTAAGAATATTAGGTTAGTGACCCCTTTTAGAGAAAAAGAAGTAGACAAATAATTTCCTCGTTTTGAAAAAATTGGGGAAAATTTGAAATGGCCAAGGGAGCATTGGAATCTATTATTACATTGTGTACTTACTGGTAAAGTTAGTGATATTTACCATTCACTGTCAGTACAGCAAAGTGCCGACTATGATCTGGTTAAGGAATGCATCTTCAAGAGTTATGAGTTAGTCCCTGAGGCTTATCGGCAAAAATTCAGGAACTATAAAAAAGAAGCTGGACAAACTCATGTCGAATTTGCAAGAGAAAAAGAGCATTTAGTTGATAGCTGGTGCTTAGTCAAGAACGTTGATCAAGATTATGAAAGTCTTAGACAACTTGTATTACTTGAAGAGTTCAAGAACTGTGTCCATAGTGACATTAGGACTTATCTTGATGAGCATAAGATCGAAACCTTGGAAAATGCTGCTCGTGCTGCTGACGAATACTCCTTAGCTCATAAAGTTTTTGTTGTAGGCAAGTCGTGCACTCAGCAGTCTACTGGTAAAAAGGTATTTCAGCCTAATACGAACCTTTCTAAATCTCAATCTGACACAACTTTGAGAAATCAAGCTTCTGATAAGCTTGATCAAAAATACTTGTCTCCTCCTACGTGTACCTATTGCAAAAAGAAATGACAGGTTATTTCTGATTGCTACAATTTGAAAAATAAGTATCAGAATCAAGACAGACCTATCTCAAATGCTCTTATTTCTAAGAGGTCAAGGTCATGGTCATGTATTGAAAACAATACATTTGTTGGGTCTAATAAACCCCAGTCTGATTTTATTATGGAGAATTATGAACAATTCATGTCGAAGGGTTCTATATCACTCTTGGGTGATTTGGCCAATTCTATCCCTATTAAAATTTTAAGGGACAAAGGAGCTTCTCAGTCTTTTATTATCAGGTACTTTGCCTTTTTCTGAGAAGTCTTTTTCTAATGAGAGTGTTCTTGTTCAGAGAATAGAGTGCGTCTTTGTTAATGTTCCTCTCCACTGTGTAAATTTGTCATCAGACTTAGTCTAAGGACCCGTGACAGTCGGAATAGTGTCCTCTTTACCCGTTGAGGGCCTTCATTTGTTACTAGGCAACGACCTAGCTAGAGATAAGGTTGTAGTTAATCCACTTGTGACTGACAAGCCTTGTTTGGATCAGAAAGTCGATCCTATTGAAAAAGAATTACCTGATTTATACCCAGCTTGTGCAGTTACTGGAGCTATGGCAAAGAAAACTCTTGAGAATGATGTTGATAAGGAAAGTATTCCTTTAGCTGTCACATGTATTGGTCAGGCTTTTGATGAGGTCACTTTCACTCCTTGTTTGGATCAATCAAATGGTGTTGATTACAGTGATCCTCTTTTAACTACCCATTCTCTTTATTCTAATCAGGGTGATACAGGACAATCACTTGTCGTCGAACAGGAAAAGGATCCTGAGATCTCCTGTTTGTTTCAAAGGGCCATTAGCGAAACTGAAGCCACTGAAGTACCTGTCTGTTATTTCATTAAAAATGGAATTCTTATGAGAAAATGGAGACCTCCCGAGGTACATGCTGTTGACGAGTGGTCAGTGAACTATCAAATTGTAGCTGCAAAATCATACAGACAGGAAATACTTAGTCTGGCCCATGAAGCTCCTCTGGCTGGTCATTTAGGGATTAATAAGACTTATCACAAGATCTTGAATCACTTTTATTGGCCAAAAATCAAAAGTGATGTTTGTAAATATTGCAGATCTTTTCACTCTTGTCAAATGGTTGGAAAACCCAATCAGAAGATACCTAAGGCTCATCTGCAACCTATTCCTGCATCTGACGAACCGTTTAGCAGAATAATATTAGATTGTGTTGGTCTCTTACCTAAGAGCAAGTCAGGCAACCAGTGCTTGTTGACCATGATGTGTGCATCAACAAGATTCCCAGATTCAATTTCTTTGAGGAATATGAAAACTATTTGGCCTTTCCAAATCTGTCCAATCTGATCATGTGTCAAATTTTATGTCTGGAATTTTCCAGCAAGTTATGTATAAATTAGGCATCCAAGAATTCAAATTTTCTGCATATCACCCTTAGTGCCAAGGGGCTTTAGAAAGATTTCTTTAGACTTTGAAAACTATGATTCGATGATATTGTTTTGATACGGGTGAAGATTGGGATGAAGGCATTTATTTTCTATTGTTTGCAGTTAGGAAGTCAGTTCAAGAATCTTTAGGATTCAGTCCCTTTGACTTAGTTTTTGGACACATTGTGCGTGGACCATTGAAGTTGTTGAAAGAGAATCTTCTTTCTAATGAAGATACTGAACTCGATTATGTTTCCAATTTTAAGTATAAGTTGTCAAAGGCTTTTGAGGTTGCAAGAGCGAATCTGCACTCTACTCAGGCAAAAATGAAATTAAGGTATGATAAAAACTCAAAGGAAAGGAGTTTTCAGCCTGGTGATAGAGTTCTGGCTTTCTTGCTCATACCACAAAATCCTCTTCAGGCCAAGTATTATGGTCCCTACACGGTTGAGAAGAAAGTATATGATTTACATTACATCATACATACACCTGGGAGGCGAAAACAAAAACAACTTTGTCACATAAACATGTTAAAGGAGTATATTGAGAGAGATAGCCAGGTAAATCATACAATTAATTTAATTGTACCTGTACCACTCGGTGAGGATTTAAGTGAAGGAATGCACTCGGACTCTATTGATTTTGGAGTGACAAATCTTCGGAATTCAGAAATTATGAATAATCTGGACCAGAAACTTTCACATTTGCAACAAGAAAGGAATGAACTAAAACAGTTATTATTTGAATATGGGAACTTATTTCCAGATGTTCCTACCTGAACAAACAAAATTTTTCCACGACGTTGAAATTGTAAATTCCAAACTTGTGAAACAACACCTATACAGGATGAACCCTCTCGAACAGGAATACTTGAAAAAAGAAATTCAGTATTTGTTGGAAAATGATTTCATAGAGCCCAGTAAAAGTGACTGGAGTTCATCATGTATACTTGTTCAGAAACCGGATAAATCTTTCCGAATGTGCACTGATTAAGGGAAGGTGAACAGTGTGATTAAAACAGATTCATTTCCATTACAAAGAATCAATGATCGCATTGATAAAATTGGAAATGCCAAGTATGTCACCAAATTTGACCTTCTGAAAGGATTTTGGCAAATTCTACTGACGGAAAGGGCAAAGGAAATTTCGGCATTCGTGACTCCAGATGGACTTTATCAATATAAAATGATGACGTTTGTGATGAAGGGTTCGCCAAGTACTTTTCAACGTTTAATGAATATGATTATCTCTGGTCTAGGTAATTACGATGCTTACATCGATGATGTCATCATATACAACGACACCTGATAAGAACATCTAGCAACAATTCGGAAATTCTTTGACAGACTCACTGTTACAAGGTTGACAATCACTTTATCCAAAAGTGAGTTCTGCCGTGCTAGTGTAACATTTTTAGGACATATTGTGGGACATGGACAAGTTAAACCTGTAGATGCTAAGGTCAAGGCTATTTATCAATTCTCTGTGCCTGTCAGTAAAAAGCAACTGATGCGAGTTTTAGGTATGGCTGGATACTATCGGAAATTTTGTTCCAGTTTTTCCATAATTGCTGAACCCCTGACAAATTTATTGAGCAAGAAAAATAAGTTTGTTTGGACTGAAAAAATGTCAGGAGGTTTTGATTATTTAAGGGCCATTCTTAAAAGTGCACCAGTTCTTACAGCTCCAAATTTCAGTCAATCATTTAAACTGTCTGTTGATGCAAGTGATGTTGGGGTTGGAGCAATATTGATTCAAGAAAATAAAAATGGTGTTGATCATCCAGTGTGCTATTTTTCTAAGAAATTAAATAAACACCAAAGAAATTATTCAAATATCTAGAAGGAATGTTTGGCTTTGATATTGGCATTACAACATTTTGAAGTTTACATTGGTGCAGCTCCATCTCCGATTATTGTGTTTAGTGATCACAACCCCCTTACTTTCATTCACAAGATGAAAAACAAAAAGCAGATATCATTAAGGTGGAGTTTGTTGTTACAGGAATATAATATTGACATCAGGCACATCAAGGGAAAAGACAACTTAATAGCAGATGCACTTTGCCTTATATAGAAATATTATTTCATGTACACTTTGTATAATTCATAAGGGTCCCTCTTATGTTATTTTTTAAAAAAACTTCGTATATAATTAATCTGTGGTAAAAAGAAAGCTTAATTATACAAATCTTTCTTTTTCTTTTATGGGGGGAAGTGTTATGTATATGTAATTTAATTATTTGTTTGTTAGTTTTAAATTTATTTTATTCATTACATGTTATTGTAATGTAATTTTATTTACTGGATTTGAAATTGTCCAGAAAATTAATTCAGTTCTGTTTGACCTGAATGTTAATTTTGATAAACAACTAATAATGAAACACTGTATCTAGTTGCTGACCTTGATTCAGAAATCAGTAAGGGTTGTGGTAAACAAACTGTTTAGAAGTTTTTTAAAATTCATCCTAAGAGTAAGTTTCATTCAGTGGAATCAAGGCCATTCTGGGAGTACGTGATGCTAGGCATGTAAAAAGCTTCTATGTTGGTCTAGAAGGGTGACCACGTGACCCTCATACGTGAATCTGTTTTGCGTCTTAACTTAATGTATAACTGTTTTCTTCCTAAGAATTAGCCAGTAGGGCTTTAAACCTTTGACACTTAAAGGTGTTTTGTTATGACCAGTTTGGGTTGAATTTTTATTTGATGGAATTAGTGATTCTTTTCCCTGGAAAATACAAGTGCTTATACAGAAGTCTTGGACAAAGACATTCACTGAAATATATTCGGAATTCCAAATTGGAATATTATTTTCTGTGATTCAACAAAGAAACTGTTGACACATCAGTACAACGCTGACTATTGCATACGTCATCGCCTTCCATCTTGGAATTTCATCGGCACTCGAACTCAGATTCATTTAGGACCTTTTAATAATAGGACTTCTATTTTTTAATTCTTGGATTAATTTTGGACTTGAGTTGTAAAACCGTAAGTTCTTTTTCTCATTTTTACCTTGGTTTCCTAGGGAAATAAATTATTTGTTAAATTTTACAAAGCTTGTTGTCTTCACTCTTTTCTTGTTACTTTTTGTAAGAGCCTAGACATGTAACAATGTAAATGGGACAAAAGTAACCACAAGACAAATACAATCAGCTAATTGTTCTCAGCAAGAAAACGAGTATCAACAGGTATTTTTTTAGGGAATTAAGCAAACATTATATTTCAGACAAGGCATGCGATAAAAACGAATGGTTGAGAAAACAAAGTATCTTTTTTGGTGCCTTAAGTAAAGCTAGCTGTCAACAAGCTTAAAATTTATACAATTATTCAGATAATGGCGCACATGTTAGCCGTGCATACAGCCACAGGACATAAGTTACATGAGCATATTGTCACAAGGCACACGTTAGCTGTGCATACGGTCACAGGGCACATAGTATCTGTGAATACCGTCCTAGGGCACATGTTAGATACGTATAACGTCTCAGGGCATAAATCAGCTGTGTATAACTTTTCTAGGTACAAATCACCTGTGCATACCATCACAGGGCACTAGTTAGCTATGCATGCAGTTCATTGCACTAGTTAGCTCTGTGCAGCGTCGCAGTGTACAAATTAGCTGTGTATATTGCCACATGACACAAATTAGCCGTATATACCGTTATAGGGCACATGTTGGCTGTGTATGTCGTCACAGGTAAATTATAGACGCAATAGGATTGGGTAATGCTGATTAGCATAAATATAGAACGTTACTTTTTTGTTGGCAAGTTTATAAAAAGCAGGAGTCTTCATGTAAATGAATTCATGTTGCTGTCTCTCTTTATTAATAAACATGAGATAGCTCTGGTATCTTTTCTAATCCCTTTTCAAAAAGGACACAGAAAATACGAGTTGATCTTCTAGACGAGGACACAACTATGACAAACACCGAGCAAAGATATATAATCGACGTCTAAACATCATGTGCTATTGATTTATTGCCTTGAAGATTTATGAAATATAAATGCTCATAACAGGAAAAGCTATGGACAATGGACACGCAACACTTTGTTGTTGTTGTTGTTATAGGGTTTAACGCCATTTCTCAGCGCAGGATAGGCTATACATGGCTGCCAGTATAAATGGTGGAGGAAGAACCCGGGAAAACGTCGGAAAGAGCCACAAACCCACGAGAAGCTACCGGCAAGCTTTCTCACATACCCAAGATTCGAACCCACGCAGACAGAGGTGAGATGGCAGTGATCCGAACCGTGAGCGCTTTAGACCACTCGGCCACTCGGGGCCCCGCAACGTCTTGTCGCAAGTTCGACGTAACTCCTCGTTGAAGTAAGGGGAAATAATTTGATAGAAACGAGAATGGCAAAGAGATAAATTTCTTCAATAAACATTAATTGCCTTGTCTGAAATGTAGTGCAGTTTCTGTTTGTTTGTTCTAGTACACAAAGTTCTCGTTATTGTTGCTGCAGATAGAACTTCTATTGGCCACAAAATCAAGCGTCGCATGGAATGATGGGAAATCTAATATTTTCCACATGTAAAAATAAAGGGATAAAGAAAATAAAAAAGAAAATTATTTCGCCAATAAGTTTCTTCATTTCTCAGTTAAGTATATAATGTATCTTCAAATTAAATAATGCTCTATGAGTGCTATAATTTTAAATTTAGTTTGCAGTTTTAGTGTTGATAGTGATTTAAACAGCTATTTGAAATCTATTTAATATATAACTGTTGAAATGTACTGCTTCTCATGAATCGATATCTTAAAGACTTGCAGCCATAAAACTCTTTCCTATTACTGCACATGTCTTAAGGCGTGTTACACGAAACAATACAAACATAGAACATTTGCCTATAAACCTGGCAAAGCAGTAAAAGAACATCTAGTAATTTTTAATATCGAAACTGCTATTATTTTTGTGTCATACAATTGAAGGGGCGATTAGTTTGACGGACTCTCCTCTAATGCTAGACGCAAGACACAATGAATACACAAATGTAATGAAGCTTTCTAGACCATGTTTCTTGTTTATAAGCCTCTTACAAATACCTTTGCTAAATATCTATCTTGCCAAGGAGAAAGATAAATAGCGCCCGGGTAAAGTGGACCCGTGCATGCATACATCCGTAAAAACACTAAATCTACTACACATAGTAGATAATGTGGCAGTTATTGACGATCTCTTGGTAACCACTCATACTACGAGAATTGAATATCGTCTAGCCCACTTTTGATACAGAAATATTTACACGATCTTGTCATTTCTTTCAAGTACTCAGTAAATAGTATGTTTTAGATATATCTGTTTGATAGAAACTTGTTGATTCATCCAAAGCGTTCCTGGTCTAGCTTTTACTTAGCTGATTCATCCAAAGTGTCCCTGGCCTCACTTTGACTTAGCCGATTTACCCAAAGTGCCCCTGGTTTCGCTTTCACTTAGTTGATTCATCCAATGCCCTCCTGGTCTCGCGTTCACTTAAACGTCTCAATCTGGAATAAAACTGGGGTAATGTTTCGCTTGTTGATTTTTGTTGTTTCTACAAACAACTATTTCACTCAATCTACGTTTTGAAACAAGTTTGTAATTTTGAGCTGTATACTGAGATGTTAACATTTAATTGGATTACAATCTTTCACTTTCATAGTTTTCGGTCGATTCAATATTGATTCAGTATTGACTCAGAGCAGTGTAGGATGTTATGATGCAAAGTCTACCAGACTTACAATAAAAGTATGATTAGATACGATCTATTAATATGTATTTGACTAACATATCACTTTTATCACAAAATATTCCTCCTATATATAAACATTAGCAAATGTAGGAATGTGTTCTTATCGGACCTTTGATCATGAAAAAAGCACGACTGTGCACTTTTAAAAATAAGATAATTAAGTGGACTGTCGACTTTTGTCTGCTTGTTACTTTTACTGGTTAGTGACACTGACACTAAACTGGGTCCACGCGTAGCCCCTAATTCGAGCAGAGGCCTCTAATGTTGACACGTAACAGACAATGCATTTACCAAAAGACCCTATAATCATACATCTGAACAAGTCGAACATTACTAAACTCAATGAAACGTGGTTAGATGAACGAATTCCATCAGAGAACATTTTAGTATAAAATATTCAATCAAGCACTAATTTGTTTCCAGGGAAATTGAAATGGGCGTGGCGTAGCTATATATTTCAAAGCAGAAATAGCTTTTATTGGAAAGAAGAATCTGTTAATACCGAATCTGAGGCTCTTTGGGCTGAAATATTATTAAAAGGAAGAAAACTTAACTGGAGTTTTTTATGTACACCCGAGATTCAATGACTAGACTTAGTTCAAAGTCTCTGCTAAACACGCAGACATTATTGTCAGTCTAAGGGGACTTCAAAGAAAGGCCTCAAGGTATCAAGAAGATGTAGAAATGTTATAAATCCCATGAATACCTTGAATATATATATATATATATATATATATATATATATATATATATATATATATATATATATATATATATATATATATATATATATATATATTTACATCGATCAACTAACAAGAATTACTAATCATAACTCAGAACTGATTGATTTTAATGCCTATGAGTGATACCTCAAGCGTTATGAAAAAACCTCTTGGATCCTTTTAGTAGTGATAGTAATTCTGTTTGTTGTTATTATAAAGCGGCTAATTACAAATTATACAGAGACTTGTTATACAGAGCTAATTGGAACATTGAAATAATCTTGCTGTAGATGAAACATGTCTGTAAGATTTCGTGCACTGTCGTAGGGGCAGTCCATTCCGCTACTCCCAATAAAATAATAACAGTTCGTTCATGAGATCGTGCTGAAATGTATACTACTATTAGAATACTAAATAGGCAAAGGAAAAGAAAGCCCAGTTTGGCTAGCATGAGGAATCTTTGTGCACACTCGGACAAATTTGATGACATTAGACTCGAGTTTTAAGAAGTGACAAACTTTAGGATTAAAAATTAAAATTAGCTATTAAACTCCAACTAGTCAATATTGAACCAAATATTTGGGTCGAATATAGCCAACACATTTCTGAAGCAAAATAGAAAACCAGAGTAGCTACCTCGGATACATCATAACTAATATTTTCACTCTAGTTTTGATAAAGCAAATTTATTTAACAAATATTTTTCTGAACAATCTCTGGAAAATGATATTTCCGCTACTCTGCTGTATTCTTCTTAACATCTTCATGACACTGATTTTAATAATATATACATTATCAGAAATGATTATAGACGATGCATTTTCAAATCTCAACATTATCAAGGTAGATGATCCTGGTGAGATCCATCGAAGGCAGGGTGTCCGTATGGGATCCATCTAAGGTAGGGTGTCCTGATGAGATTCATCCACTGCAGGGTGTTCTGATAGGATTCGTTAATGGCAGTATGTCTTGATAAGATCTAACATAGGTCGCTTAAAGAAGGCACTAACATATCATCTCGATATTCATCAGAACGTTTTAACAATTCTTCTCAAGATTCATATTTTTCAATGACGTGGAAAGAGATATTGGTTACTCCTGTTAAACAAAGGAACGCAAGTGTTGTTTCAAATAACATACATATTTAGCCTCTGATAAAACTAGATGGGTACAATATTTGAAAACAAAACGTGTCCTCAAACGTTTGTTTAACTATTGGACAGTTAACAACCTATTTAATCATTATTGAATTTGTTTCAACCCAAATAGTTGGCTCCTTAACATCTGTATGAAACGTACAACACTTGTTTCAAATGTTGTAGACGATGTTGTTGTAGTTGTTATAGGGCTTAACGCCATTTTTCAGCACACGATAGACTATACATGGCGGCCAGTATTAATGGTGGAAGAAGAAACCGGGAAATCCCCGGAAAGAACCGCCGACCCACGAGTTACTACTGGCAAGCTTTCTCACATATCCACATTCGCCGAATCCGAGACTCGAACCCAAGCAGACAGAGGTGAGATGGCAGTGATCCGTAACGGAGAGAGCTTTAGACCACTCGGCCACTGTAGACGAAGACAAAAATGTTAGAGTGGTATTTGTTATATTAATATGGCTTTCGATATAAAGATGGAAATATTCTAATTGGACATGGGCTAATGGAATAGTTTCAAACGTATCTCTCCAACATGACGTAAAACGTTCTTATCGAAGGTTGTTCTTCAGACCACAAAAAATTTAAGGGCTTGTATGCCCATGGATCTGTACTTGGACTCCTGTAAATTCAATTTACAGTAATAATACTGACATTGATATTCAGGATAAGACTGATGACACATTCTTGTCAATTATTGATGAGTACCCACACCTGGATGCAAGTTTTGTGCCTGAACATCTACTTCAATCAATTTGCAGGTTTATCAGCGGTTGGCTGATTTTAATCTAAACAAATCTAAATCAATGACCATATCCAGAAAATCTAGAAAAGAACATCAGAACAGTTGCTAAGATACGGTTATTAGGAATATTGCTTGTTATTAACCTTGGGACCTAACAATGGAAGAAACCGTATCCTAGCATATATAGGCGATAACTTTAGAAGCATGGACAATGTTAGACATATTAATGTTTAAAATTCAAACTTTATAGAAAATCATTGGAGATTCTTTATTTAACATTTATAAGACCTCTTTTGGAGTTCAGGGATATCATGTGGGATAACTTTTCCCTGTGTGAAAACGTTACAGAAAATAACGTTAAGCTCAAGCATATGAAATCGTTTATATGCAACATAGTCTACATTATATGTAGGTATTGTGGAAGAGACACAATGAATTTGAACAAGACGCCATGAACAGTGAATGATACAAATTTTCAAAATTTATAATGGCATGGCTCCTGGATATTTGCTGAGTTTAGTTCCTCCAAGTGTACAACAGGTAAGTAATAGACAACTTCGTTGTTGCACAAACATTCAAACGCCTTTCACAAGGACAAATCTCCGCAAAAATACATTTTTACCAACATATCTTGTGGAGAGGAATCTTCTCCCTATGGACATATTAATGCAGTGAAGCAGAAACCGTAAGGCTCTTTCTCTAAGACTGTACACAGTGTGTTACCATTAGCAAATAAACAATATGAACTTTGCAACACAATATTGATACAACTTTTATGTCAATTGGCAACCGTTTGCACTTGTTTGAAATCAAAGCGGGATTTTAAAGGCGATCTAATTTCACATACTTGCAGCTGAGAGTTTGTTTAATCACTATTTATGTCTTCTCTCTAAGCTTGTTTTATCTCTGGTATGTATTTAGTTACCAGATATATACCACATGAGCCGAAGTTTAAAGTCCCTTAAATACCCCACCCACCAAATAAAGTCTGCATCTTTATATTCTGTTTCTCATTTGCTGTCTTCTAATTATACCGTAACAGGTTTCTGCTATAAATGTTTATAAATTACTGACTTATATCATTATAATATTATGAAAGCTTGGACTGTCAAGTTTCTGTTTGACAAAGTAATCCATATGTATCTTGTAAGAATATTTACAACACCGTTATTAATGATCAGCCATTGCCTATTGGATGGCTGGCTGGTTGGCGTAAACTGTAATTTTACTTCATTACTGGCTATACCATGCCAAGAAAGGAGAGGATGCTAAGAGCGCATGGCCTTTACAACAAGCCTTTTGCACAGTAGCAGAATTGTTTCTCCTTCTCCCGTATTTTAACCCACGGTATTTTACCCATGCTACGTAACAAGCATTTCTCTGCAGATGTCTGGAGTGTTGAATTTGCAACTGTAAATAATTTTATAAAACATTTGATTTTGTCTATCAATCGGCATTAATTTATTCACAGGTTCAAAGAAACAAAGATATTATAAGACAATATTCTTTACTTTTATAAAACGGTTTTGTTACTATGTTTTAAGTTTGTTATATCCTGTTTGTGATTATGGGAAAAAATTAAAAACCAGCAAAAAAAAGCAAATTCACCTAGTCCCATGATGCCCTAACTTGAAAGATCGGCCACAGAGTTTGCTGTTTGGAGTTCCGAGATCGGAATTTCAACTAGAAAGGAGAAATTAATTGGAAGAAACGAAATTATTGTTGTAACCCTGAATTGAAGATTTACTATCCTTATGTGTAGATTGTTATTGCGAACTTTAAGTCTTCTATATTGCTATCATTTGGTTTACGTAGACACAGATGTAGTGGGATAAGGATTGTTTGAGATTCCATAAATGTAAAATTACATGACGATTGTTAAACCTTCTATTATTTTAGTGTTTGTTTCTATTCATGTTGTCGTTTTGTTCTTCTGGATAATACATATGTCCAACAAAACTCACCGAATGTGAAATGGAACCGAACAGTTTGACTTGGATAAACTGCTGTTGGTTTCACAGAACTCAGCATGTTCTAGATAGCGAGACACATGAAACTGAAAGTTGCACCTTATTTTCTCCGCCGCTTATGTATCCTTCAACAGATCATCGATGTAGCCAAATATTTCAAATCTACAGTATGTTTGTTTGTTGTTAACTGGCTTTTGTACAGATCTGCCGTTTGATACAAAATTACCTCAAGATAACCTTCATTGATATATTTACTTTTTCTGCTTGATATTTCTTTGATTTTTGCCATGTTTACGATGATAGCGTACATTTTGGAAAACCGTGACTCTGCGAAAACCCTTTAGCTTACATCGATAACCCACTGTTTGTCTAACTGTTAATATGTTCATACTTATTTCATTAAATGAACAATTCCTTCCTCAGTTGTTGTCCTCGTTCTTCTTCCAGCTACACCACTTTACTGTCCTTGCTGTGTATGTTGCCATAGTGACTAGAGACAAATTGATTATTATGAATCTTATAACCCCAAGATATTTTGGAAGATAAGTCAGTATTTCATTCTAGTATTGTGTTGGTAGTATTCTAACATGATTGCACGAAGTGTATGCTGTTGTTAATCTGCTGGCTAGTATGAATGAAAAACTCAAAGTCATTGGAACATCACCGAATATAGAAAAGATTCTAGAATGCCAAATGGGTTTTGAACTCCGAAATGTAATCATGGTTGGAGACTTTGGTTTACTATGGCGGTTTGAGAGAGATTTCAAAATAAATACAAGAATGGTGATGAAAGAAGAAAGGAGAGATTTAAATTAGAGGATAAGTTGGCTGTTGAGGCAATTTTCTTGTATTGATGAAACTATGGCCATTGCTTGGGTGGGTGTAAAGTGTTCACAATTTATTTTATGACAATACAGTTCTAACATTGTTGCAATATTCGAAAATGTATTGCTCGCAATTATCCTCGAACAGAAATACAGCCGTGCTATACAGCATGCATTATGTATGATGTTACCGTTAAAATATTACGAATCAATATCTTTAAATAAACATAGGAATAAGCCTGTAATAGTAAGACATCTGCATTTTATGTGATGGTTCTGTAGATAAAATACAGGAATTGTGATTCATCAGAGAATATAGCATAGTAGAGAAAATTAGGTTTAATAAATTTAGTTCATTTGGTAGAGTATCAGGCGTGTTATCTAAGGGTTTATACCTGGACGGGTCGGCTGCATCTGTGTATCCATGGGAAAGGTACTATTTCCAGTATCCTCGGCCAATAGTGCCATTAAAACCTACACAATAACCAAAATAACCTGCTTCTCAAAAGTGAAAACACAAAGCACCAGTTCCAAGCGTTTAGCTGATAAATTATGTTGAAAATATGCTCTATTTAAATTACTTAGAAAGGTCTAATACATTGTAATAAACATACAGTGTAATAAATACACTTTATTGAAGAACACATTTGTTATGGCCTTACACTAGGTAACAGAACCCCCCCCCCACCAAGTTTTGTAAAATTAATAAAAATTTAATTCTCAAATTTACAGGGTGAAACTTTAAGAGGAATTTACAGTATTGCGAATGAAATCACACGCAATCCTCAATGTTCTATCACAAGTACAAATCTACAGAATGTTCCGAATGAATTCCTAGAATCTTGAATGTACCAATATACTAATAATCTTGATGTGTCACAATGATATAATTCATAATGCCTTCGAATGAATTTTCAATAATCTCAAAGCAATGCTGTAGTCCAAAAGGCCGATGAGCACTTGTAATTCCAACGAATAATTTCAATAAATAACTCCTCTCAAATTATATCTGCGCACAACTAAACAATCTGATCATAGATTCCCAAAGGCTGATTTTAAGATAGGATTGAATAATTGTTTACTTAGTCTTCTTTATACTGAGACTATCACCCGACCTATGACACAACAAACTACCATGGGTTTAGGTCTTTTCCAATGGAAATTGCCATCAAATTTGTAAACATGGTCAGATCTAGATACTGGAAGTTTAGCATACAACCTGAAAAAAGTAAGGTAGACAATAGAGTTTCCAACGGGAAAACCAGTGTCCAGAGCTCATATCCATGTAAACATATTAAAAAAAGACATTGGTCAGTGAGGCTCAAACTAATACTGGCAATTTCTCACAAAGGCTAATCACGCAATACAAATTAAATATACATAATACCTATCCCCATAACGAAAACAAAAACTTATACAATAACATATTATTCAGATATGCGTATGACACTAATTATTCAAATTACATAGAAAGATGTCTTATGAATAACATAAAATATGCATAAAGCAAAATAGTACTTCTATACTGCAATCAGATTATCTTTTACCTTTGTTGTGCCTAATGTCAATATTGTATTCCTGCAACATGAAACTCCACCTGAAAGTCAACAATTTCTGATCATTGTTTTTATATTTTGTTAATGGAGGTTGTGTAAACTCAATACAACATTCAGATAAGAACCTTAACTAATATACACTTCAAAATGTTCTAAGCCAATATCAAAGCAAACATTCCTTCTAGATTTTGAAATAATTTCTTTGGTGCTTGTTTATTTTGCTAGAACAATAGTACACTTCATAATCCACGGCAGTCTTGTCTTCTTGAGTCAATACCCCACTACCCCTACATCACTTGCATTAAGATACATTTTAAATAATGATTGAAATCTGGAGGTGAAAGAACTGGTGCACCTTTAAGTATGGCCTTTAATTTATCAACAGCCTCCTGACATTTCTTGGACCTATGCTACTTCGATTTCTAACCGTACAAACTAGCCAGGGTTTCAGCAATTATGGAAAAAATTGAGGAATACTTAGTCGCACATCAGTTGCTTTTTACTGATAGGGACTGTGAATTCAGAGATAGCCTTGACCTTTACTTATATTTGAAATCAGAGACATAGTTAAGAAGGTAAATCTTGGAATCCTCATCCCAATCTTTTTTCTGTATCAACCAATATGTCTGGGTCATATTCAGACAAGTCAGATGAAATCGTTCTAAAGCCCTTGACTTTCAGAGTGATACACATAGTATTTAAACTGTTGAATGCCTAATTCATACATAACTTGTTGGAAAATTCCAGACATTAAATTTTATTCTGATCAGACTGGGCAGAGTTGGAAATTCCAAAATGGGTAAACAAGATCTTTATGAAAGTGTTTACTATCGTTTTAATTTTAATTTTGCTAAAAAAGGAATAGCCTCTGGAAATCTTGTGGACATACACATTATGTTCTTCAAGTGTTGGTTTCCTGACTTTGTGTTAGGCAAGGGACCGACACAGTCTACCACTATTCTGCTAAATGGTTTATCAAATGCAGGATATGTTGCAAATGAGCCTTAGGTACCTTCTAATTGGAATAGTTTTACCATTTGAAAAGTGTGACATGATCAACAGTATTTTTAAAAAATCCCTTAATTTTCGGGCAATAAAAATGATTTACGATCTTGGGATAAGTCTTATTGACTTCTAATGGACCAGCCAAGGGAGTTTCATGGGCTAGACTAAAAATATTCTGTAGATATGACTTAGGGACAACACTCTGATGGTTCATTGACCACTCATCACCAGCAGTTTCTTCAGGTTGTCTCCATGCTTTCACAAGGACCCCATTACTGCAAAATAACAAAATGGGACTTGGTTGGCATCAGCTTTGCTAATATAGCCATCTGAAACAAACAGGAGCTCTCAGGAGCTTGTTCATGTTAAACAACGAGTGATTACCCTTTTTAGCACCCTGATTAGAATCAAGAGTATGAGCAGTAAAAGATGACCACTGTTATCAATACTTGATTGATCATTACCAGTAGCAAAGGTGATCTCATCACATGTCTGACCAATAAATGTGTTAGCTGGTGATATAGAAGACAATAAGACTTATCACAAGATTTTGAATCTTGTTTATTAGCCAAAAATTAATGGTCATGTTTCTAAATATTTTAGATCTTGTCACACCTTTTAAATAGTGCTTTGGAACTAGTTTGTTTTTGCAAATATCTCCGTAGACCATTGAAGACATTAAAAGAAATAAAAGAAAAGGAGTATTCAACCTGTAGATAGAGTTCTGGCTCTCTTACTGCAAAGCTACTCTTTGGGCTAAATATTATGGTTCCTTATACAATTGAAAAGAAAGTAAATGAGTTAAATTACAACCTTAAAGCTCCTAGAAGTCGGAATCAGAAACAACTTTGTCATATCTAAATTGTTAAAGAGTAGTTTTGGAAGAAATAACCTTGTTAATCGTCCAATCAATTTATTAATACCTGTCCTACATAGTGAGGAGGTAAACAATGAAGTGTAATCTGATTGTTGTAAATGTGGTTTAACCAGTCTTCGGACATCATAAATAATAAAACATTTGGACCAGAAACTTTCACACCTACGTCCATTGGAAACGACCTAAGTTAAACATCTATTATGTGCATATGAGCACTTGTTTCCCGATGTTCCAACAAAAAACAAATGAAATCTATCATGACGATGAGATTGTTGTGTCTACACCCTTGAAACGGCATCCTTACAGGATGAATGCTTTTGAGCAGGAATTTCAGTAAATTGTTTAAAACCTATATTGATGTAAATGACGTAGAGTTGGTGGAGTATTGTTCAAGAAGACGAGAATGTCTTGGATCGTCCAGTATTCCATATTTCTAAAAAGATAAAAATAAACAATCACCAAAGAAATTATTCCACAATCGAGATAGAATATTTGACTTTGTTGATATTTGCTTTGCAACATTTTGAAGTGTATATTAATTCAGGTCCATTTCCTATTATTGTATTTATTGATCACAACCTCCTTACTTTCATTAACAAAACGAAACACAAATTTCAGAGATTATTGAGATAACGTTTTATACGGCAGTAATACAACATTGACATTAGGCACAAGAAGGGAAAAGATAATCTGATTGCAGATGCAGTTTCAAGTATGTAGAAGTGCTACATTGCTTTATGCATATTTTGTATCATTCGTAAGAAAACATCGTATGTAATTTTATTTATTATTGTATCCTATGTATATTCCACTAATATGCTAAAAAGCTTATTGCATAAATCTTTATTTGTTGGTATGAAGGGAGGTGTTATGCATATTTAATTTGTTTTGTTTTTGACCTTTGTCCATGATTGAGGATAGAATCTTTGTGTGTATCTGTTTTCTTATCTTGTTTGTATGTATGGATTACTGATATTTGAGTTCAAGGTCTAGCCTTATTTTCAAACTTAGAATGTTCTGGAAGAGAGCTTGTGACCCACATCCTGGTCATTTTATAGTATCTTAGGTTTGTATATATAGTTGTGGGAAACAATTATTCATTCTCGCTTTGACGTTAGTCTTTGGAATGATTGGTGGTTGTGTTCAGATATAAGTTGAGAGGAATCATTAACTTAAAGCATTCATTATGATCAAAAAGTTCTCATTTACCTTTTGGACTTAAAACACAATTTGGGATTATTGTGAATTCATTCAAAGACATTCTGGATTATATCATTGTGATACATCAAGACTTTTTTGTTGTTGTTGTTGTTGTTGTGGGGCTTAACGCCATTTCTCAGCACACGATAGGCTATACATGGCGGCCAGTATTAATGGTGGAGGAAGAAACCGGGAAATCCCCGGAAAGAACCGCCGACCCACGAGAAGCTAGTGGCAAGCTTTCTCACATATCCACATCAAGACTTGGTACATCACACAATTCAAGACTATTGATAAATCGGCACATTCAATAGTATTGGAATTCATTCGGAATATTTCATACGTTTGGATTTGTGAAAGAACTTTGAGAATTATTTGGAATTTAATTCACAATAATGTAAGTTCCTGTTAAGTTTTCACTATGTAACTTAGAGAAATAAATTAGTTCTTGATGTTACTAAACGTGCTGGTTTCGCTTGCTTCTGCTACTTAGCTTAAGACCATATAATCGTAGCAGCGCAAAGAAAAGGCGTGATGATAAGATTTGAACAACGCTGCCTTTAATTCTAACGGCAATCTCATACTCTTGTAAATGTCTCTATCCAAGGGCATAAGAAACGATTATGGCCGGTGAGAATCATCATTCATTTACATTATTGAGCTGATGAAAGAATTAAATGACAAGGAACAAGAGCCCTCCTGAACACTGCACAGGGTTTATCTAATGATGAGGAGTCCATTGTCTTGGTCATCATGCATACAAGTGATCTTGGTTTACCAGACACACAATCCTAGTCTAGCATCATAAATGGACATCGCCTTACTCTTGTGATTCAAATAAAGTTATGATAATGTAATTGTAATGTACTATGGGTCACCAGTCATCGCACATTTTACAACTAATCTGGTATCATCAGGCTAAATTTTATATCGTTAACACACAGATTTTTTTTTTCGTTGAAACTACTCAATGCTGTAAAGAAAAAGAAACCAGAAACCACGTCTACTTTCTAGCAGAAACATTCGGAGCAATGAAAGAGCAATGATAAACGTTGCATGTATTTATTCAATTTAAAGTTAAATTGACTTGCACAAAACAATTTACAACCGGCAAGATTAACGTATTCTGTGTAGCAGTAAACTTTTTCAAATGACAACCTTGGTACAAAAAAAGCAAGATGGCACGGTTAAGTCGTATTTGTTTTTAACTCAGTTGTTGCTAAGAAAAAATTGTTTATAAGAAGGTGCGGTTACCTGGCGGTTTTGAGAAAGGGTCCAATTATGACAAATAAATCTTCGGTGATTACTTGTTGATTATGCTGAGTAAGTGTTAACTCTGTTTCATAGGACTAGTTTATCTATGGTGGTAGGCTACATGTGGAGGTTTGGTACAGAAGACTTTAAACAAATTTCAGGCGAACTGTTTAATTGCAAACGTTCTCTGAATAGAATCCTTTAAATACTGGATGGCTGTTTCATTTCAATGCATCCATTCGGTCATGTGCGACAAATTAAATATGTGCGCAGAGCGTACTATTTAATTGTTTCTCCCCAAATATTGACTGACATTTTGAATTTACATAAAGACAATTCAACCTATAGCATAACACTTCTATTTTCAATAAAACTATATACAAGCTACTGTTGTTAATTGGAGCCAATTAATCTGGCTCTCAGCAAGTAGTCATACACACTGGCCAAGAAAAATATTTGACTCATTGCAGTTTGTTCGATTTAAACTTTTAGATCTTAACGGTGTATAAGCGCCACATAACCTGTTTTGTGCTGCTGTGCAGCGAATCACTATTATAAATGTTAGCAGTGTCAATGAAAACCGTCACTTCTACAAACTTCGATAATGAAAAAAGACAAATAATATACAAAATAATCTTTGAAAAGAATATATTGGTGAATGTTCACCTCAATGCCAGATTTAAAGGAAGTCACTGAAATCGTTATTAGTTGCTTTATAATATTACGGGCTCACTTACTATATATTTAAAATACATTTTTCCAGAAGTAATCTTGTTTTCTTTTTTTGAGACTTGCGGTTTCATGATACTGTATCCGCTCTTTTCACGTCACTTATTTCGTCACTTATTTTATCATTAGAATATTCACTTTCAATATAATGCTTGTCAGTTTACGAGAATTTATGTTGGGGTTTGGATCGAGACAAGGCAATCCCAGGCAAGGGGTTATATTATTTGTCTCCCCACGAGACTAGGCCCAATTTGACGCAAAATGAGTAGTGTATGCTATAACGTGGGATCTGTTGCGAGATACAGTCGCAATAAACGGTCTGGATAAGGAGAAAATTAAGATTCAGGTTCATTCCAATTTTAGGAGTCATTCACACTTTTTGTGGTCCTGTTGTAAGTCTGCAGATTGTATGCTGTACTTCGATATTATTCGAGAGGAAAAACATTTGTTTGGACTGTCAGTGGAAATAGAAATTGTCCATTAATTGGACTATAATATTATTCTGGAACTGTTATAAATTAAGGAATTCTGGACGACGCCATCTTGGAGGACCAGTACATTATCGGTATTTAAATTTATAGGGAACTTTCATTCATTTAGGACTTTCTTAGAATTTATGAGGACTAGTTTGGATTCACTTCATAATACTGTAAGTTCCTCACATTTTTCATGTACAACTTTGATAATTAAATTGTTTGTTAAGTTTTATAAAACTTGTTGGTTTTGCTTCTTTTCTGGTACTTAAGTCTGTGACCATACAGTCATAACATATTTTATAAAGTTCATCAGCTTTTGTACTCTTTTATGAACATCTGAATAATTATCTAAGTAGAATCTAGCTATATATGCTGCTCTTAGAAAAGAAACAAAAAATCAAGAAAGTAGTTATTATTGTTACGTGCTGCCAATATTGCATCATGAACTTATCGAACCATCTGCTTTGAGTTTTGTAAACGCGCATTAATGCGATTATGTTAATAAGGGCAATGGGGTGCCCAGTCGACTCTAAGTACATACTTTCTACGCATGAGAAAATAGAAACATAAAATCATTTGATATTATTACTGTATTATCATATTTAGTCGATGTATGTCATGTGAAAATAACAATAAGTAATTAATATAGTTTATACGCAGAACTTTTAAGTTTCATTAGTTCTAATTTGGAATACGTTCTATGGCAGGCAACGGTACGGTAAAGTATACAGCGAAGTCTAACGACGTGTGTAATGACTGTGAGGAAATATCTAATTCATGATGTTCTTGGAAAATCAAAGTTTCTGTCCTGGAAATATGGCCAGTGTTGCTTTACTGGTACAATGATACGCCACATGGACATCTTCCTTTGGAATAGCGTGTGACCTCAAGAATGAACCACTCTGATTGGTAAATGCAGGAATTTGTATTTGTTTACAATGTTTGATTCAACTGGAGCTGGTTGGGGGTGTTTGATAAAGTTTGAAGAACGCAGTTCAGACATAACACATTTGTAGTTGTTGTCGGCTTTGTGGATGCTCTTGAGAGAGTTCGAATTTTTGTTGTGCCAGTGATGTGTATTGCCTGAATGTCAGGAACAGTGTTTTCTGTTATAGTTCGTTCCAGACAGCATCGCGAATTTTGTTCTATCTGAAGTTCAGTAAATGTTCTGCTAAGTATCATTAAATCTAGCTGAAAGTAGCTAATTCGTTTCACACGAAGTATTTAAAACTATAAGATACTTTTAGCTACATTAAGTGACACTGACCTAAACATTTACTAAGTTAGAGATAGGATAAAATTCGCCCTGCCGTGTGTAGTTTCTAGCAGAATACTAAGTAACTCAACTTCATGTGCGCGTATGTCTGTCTCAAAATGTTTTGTATGATGTGTTATCAAAGTTGGAGAGATCTTAAGTTGCTTTATCTGTGAATTGCCTTTTCTTATATATCTGTTGTTGTTTGATTTTAAAAGAACTCCATCAGCAACAGCAGAAGACAACAGGGGTTTCTTCTTTTTGAAAATAATTCCTAGCGCGTGGACATCATTACTGAGACGACCTGACTGAGACAAACAGACTGAGTTAAGGAGAGTAAGTTTAGCGAAACAGCTAGATAGATGTCGCATGAGTGAGAAAAGTACTTATACCTATCATTTTTTTGTGTAGTTTCAACCATGAGTTGAACAGTTTTACAAAAAAAGTGATCTTATTTTGGACTGAACTTATATCCAATATAAACAAAATAGTTCGTGCTTTTTCTTAATGTCATACGGTACATACTTTGCAAAAAATCTAACCTGACGATACAAATTAGTTACCGTTATTGATTTAGCTCACTGAAATACGCTTTTTATTTTCAAAATACGGGACTCATTAATGTACTTTCAATTGAAGCGTTAATTGGCAATATTTCTTCTGTTTATTCTAATCTTGAACAATGTAAAGAAATATCTCCGCTCACGCCATATGCAGTGCAATAAATGAATCATTTGCAGACATAAGGATAGGTGGGCATAATAGCAGGTTATTTGACAACCTCCACAAAATGATTGCTGCATATTTCTGATAAATCGAGTGAACTCTTCTTTTAAGGTGTTTGGCAATAGGGTTATAAATGTATTTATTTCCACTGATTATGAAATTAAGTAAATCATTAATGCAATTCGGTTTGAGCCAAAGAAGAGGTTTTGAGTTTTGGAGGGTATGCTAAAATGCATAATAATTATATTTTAGAACGTTTCATACCTTCAGTCTTTATGATCTTTGACGCAAATATCGTTGAGCATATAAGTCAAACATAACAGTTACTTTGACAAGTTCTAAAACAATGTACTGGCATGTGTCTGTAGGTATACCTTAATAAACTGACTTACATTTAGGATAGTCTGATTTGATATAAAATGCTTTCAAATAATATGTCATTAAAATCGCTGTCTCGATCCATCCAAACCGTTGCAATACAGACCTGTTTTCTTGCAAACAACGTGTACTATATGATTAGTTTTCATTAGTTTTGAAAGATTTTTCAGTAATAATAATAATATTAATAATAATAATAATAATAAGCGCCGATATATCAATACATTACTTAGATCCGCATCACACTGTCTAGTCATGAATTTTCATAAAAGTAACTTGGCATGCAAATGTGTTTAGTCAGCAGGAGAACAAAACTAGTTTCTAACTGCTGGAATAGGCAGATCTACCATCGTTAGTACAGCTTCTTTATATTAACCTATGTCAACGTCGTAGCCTTTTTTGTACAATAATTGTACAGAAAACGGTATAAATAAATTTCATTTACAGTTACTGTTCTTTTAAGATAATTTTCATATTTGTATGTATTTTAAGTGTAATTTTAACATTGCCAAATATTTCTGAGTAAACATACAATAAATTATTTTATTAAAGTGTAAGCATGTGCATGCAGGTAACTCACTCTGCTATAGTGTTTTTGTGCGGATGTGTCACAGGCCATTTGTCGTATACTTAGCTTTCTGTGAGACATTGTCAGAGGTGAATGTAGAGAAGTGAAATTAACGGTGGGAGGTAGTGACCATATACATTTGTTCATGTGCAAATGGATTGTTAAGGGAAATTCCATTGAACGAGACTGCTAGCTTTTGATTGCCGTCGTTAAACCTGTAATCTTAGCAATCAGTTATACATTATTTTGGGTCATTGTCAACATTTGTGTTAGGTCAATGTATCACAGCAAACAGACTAGCGTCAATGACACAAGGACTCTGTCTTGAACTAACAAAGCTTAACAATATTTTATGGTTAACAAGAGATCGCTTATATCAAATCTAGCAGGTGTAACTATTGATTATATTGCCTTTTTATGATACTTTATGCGGAAATTATTTTCATATACAAAATAATAACGTAATAAAGACAGCTGTCCAATGAAATGTATAGCCTCTAGTCTGGAAGACATATGGAAGACTCTTGGTCATGACCGTAATATCTGGCGCAGCCATAAAATAAAGACATACAGACCACTTAAATATGAAAACTTATCGGCAATAAAAACATGAATAATGATTATTTAACCATCGCAATAACATTATTACAGTTATGTCTACTAGAAATAACATCAATAGTTAAAAAATATATTAATAATTTTAAAGGTGCAAAAATAAAGATTTCTGTATCATTCAGAAAATATACAAGTTATCCAAACTAATTTGAAAACAGAATAATATACGCCATTTCATGCATGTAATTCTAACATTGTTGTAAACTTGTTCATTTATCTAGCACATTTTCTATCATATTTGTTATGATGCTCAGTCAGATAAATGAAGAGTTATTTCGTCTTTATGTAAGATAATTTCTCTTTGCTTGTAACGATGACAAATAATTGAAACATTGTCCACATCAACACAAATACTAACTGCATAATCATTGTGCTCTATGTGTCTGAATTATGTTGATTAACGTAGTAAACGGGGTGGTTAAATTGTCAAAATTATGTTATCATCGAATACATCAGTAGAAGGACAAAGATGACTGTCATGAAGACTACCTGTAAAGTATTATTTTCGTCAAATTGCTCAATTTCCCAGTGTAAATTCACTTGGAATGATAGCTAAATACCTTGACAAGTTGAATTGTAAAGATAAGAAGATAATGATATGCGACAAAATATAGGTCAAGAACACAAACTGATCAGCTGCATTTTATTCGGTGGCAAACATATATCTTACAAGTAATAGTCATCTCTTTCGTAATTATTCTGTCCTATGTAACAATCGACATCTAATCTACCACAATGACAAATCGTTCTAAAGATGCTCGTTTAGCGGACTCCGACAAAATTAGCTTGAACATGAGAAATTCTACGTGCTAGTTCATTACAGTAGTCATGGAGTGTTTGTAATAATAGACAAGTATATGTAACAGATACTGTCTGAAATCGAAGTAGCAGCTTATATGAGTAATTGTCAATTATTTTCAATACCGCAAACTGCATCCAAGTTACATGTATATAATGCCATACTAAATTCTCTGTTCTTAAAAAAATAATTTAGCTACCACTTATTTCCTGACCTTACTTGCTTTAAAATCATTAGCTAGGAGTTAATTTTAAATAGTTTCTTATTTACATAGTTCATTAGAGTCTGCCAATATGCTTGTTTAAACATTTTACATTTTTGCTCAGACTTGCTTTTTGACCTGATCTGTGATCTTGTATACCCTTGTTGTACCTTCAACTCTAAAAACAGTCTATGCCTAATGGCATACATTTTCCCAACTTAAGATTTCCATTCCTTTGTAAGCCTCCCCACCCCCCAATCGTAACGTTCACCAGAAATTTAATTACAAAATCTCGAGGTTCTAAATGAACAACACTGAAACTACGTTACAATGATGTAATTAAGGAAAAATTTGCAGAAATCATTAACATCAATTATCATCAGTTCTAAACATATATTTATAGGAATATGAATATTTATGTCGAGATCAGCCACTGATGTTGCAACTATCTGGCATGCATAAAATATTCCACGAATGATGATTTGATAAACTAACCTAAAATTGTTCGACCTCGTTAATTAAATTCTCCCGTCTTTTTCTTATATCTAATTTACATAATTCATCAGACTGTGAGTTTTCCTTCTTGCATTATATAAGTACAACGAAAACATACAAAATTTAACTTAAGTTTTAAAGACCGCATTATTTATTTAATTTAGTGACATACTGTCCATGATTACATCGTTAAATGTTTAATTTTCTCTGGAATGTGATCAAATTAGCTTAATTTGTTTTCAAGCTGTTATTTGCACACGTTTAAAGCCAAAATGAAATAAAATTTAAACTTGTTAAAATTTATAAAGATATTGCCGTTATTCATAAATTTGTCCTTCCATCCGGATCTTTAAACGTCCAAAATAGTAAAGAATATACAAATCCAGGTGCCGTCATAGTTTGTATTATATCAGAACCTTTCGTTCCGTTTACTGGAGTAGTATGCTGTTTCTTTCTACACACTAGCACATACATAATTTTTACATTCTTTACTAATATCATACTCCATCTTCCATTTCTTCCTTTTAACCTCGATATCTTGGATCATAACTGATCGGTTCAAACTCTCTTTGATCCTCTCTGGTTTGTCAAATAAGCTGTTGATTGTTTCTCATGATATACTGAGATTGTTTGACAGTAGATTTTATTGGCTTGATAATATTGTTCAACTCTAGTTGTTCCAAGTTCGCTTTTGTCTTTCTTCTGTATGTGTGATTGCAGGCAACGATTCTGCTGTTTCTACTTCGTTGAGCTCATTTAAATCATTAAAATATTTGCCAGCTTCTTGTTTATGGAGGGATGAAAAGTACGTAATTGAAAACCACTAAGTAAGAGTTGTTTTCAAAGATACTCATAGGTACTTAACGTTTTGTCACTAAAGGTCACTAATAAGCACCAAAAGTCCCAAGCTAAAGTCACAATAGTTACCATTTTCCTTACGTCTTATTGTCATGGGATGTAAAATATTACTATTTAAACAGCAGCTTTATCACCCCAATCAGCGACTGTGAAAATTGCCGCAGATGAATAGATATGAGTTGCAAAACTAGAAAAAATAAAATTAATCTATCAAAGCCGAAAGGACACAATAATTACTTGACACAATATCAATGCCCAAAGAACCACTTAACAGAAGATGGGAGAATAATTACTAAGTTATGTTAAGTAGTACAATCAGCAAAACAAACAATAAATAATTAAAAATAAAACTGTAAATCTGGTTCTTCGTTAGTGTTTGTTTAAATTATTCCAGTAAATGGTTTATAGCTGTAAGTGCTAATCATTCATTTCAGTTCATTAATGGACTGCCACAAACCTCGATACATATAATGGTGTAAAGGTCAATATATGACGATGCGCATATTGGCAACATCTGCTCCTGCGATTTGGCTTGCAGCTATGGCTTTACTTCGACATGGAGCATGATACAGTGCATGAGAAACATGTGTTTGCATAACTAGTATCACATATTTTAATGCATCATCGTTGAGATTTACACATGCTGTGGTAACTATTTGAAAATATAATTATTGTCTTCCCATATTTTGTTAGAGTTATTATACTTTTTCCTTGCAGTAGAATGCAAGAATGTGACAGCATATTAAGAGCGATTCTTCTCCTGCAGCTTTTGATGGATCATTGTGAAATTTGATACATGCTATACTGCTTATCTGCAGATCCACATATTCGTTAGCATTGTTACTATTTTGGAATTGAGATGGATATGGTGTATGACACTATCGTGTGAGAACACCAGTAGTCTCACAGTTTTCAATGGCTCGCCATTAAAGCTAGTACATGTCATTGATATCATCAATAAATACGCTTATCGACAAATCACTTTTTGCTAGTGTGTTAGAACTTTTTGCCCTACACCTGAGTTCACTTTAATACAAAATATTGTGAACGTGACATGTTTTGCAGTTATGTAAGGATCGCTGTGGTAAATAGTTGGTCTATATATGATCTAATGATTTACATATTGTGCAATGTGTACAAGTCATTGCTCTTTCTGGTTTCAGCTGTTTGTAGTACAGTAGAATATTGTGAATACATCTGCTGTGGAATAAAATCAACAACAAAGCAGAATACAATAAAAACGATCAACATGAACAGCCAAATATTTTGGATCAAACGTTTTCGTGTCTGTTCCAATGCAAAGACTTTAGGCAGATTATGATTTGAAGAAACTATCATAGAAGATTAGAAAGGAATACAAGAGTCGAAACATTTAAAATGTCTGAATAATTGTTGTACTATGGCATTGACCTATCCAAAATGCAACGCTTTTTTGACACCTGTGATATACGTACAATTTAAGGCTCAGTTCGCAGGCTATAGTGAAATTATCATGCTAATAAAAAGGAAACGATGCGATACTTTTATTACTATTATGTTGACTTCATTATGAAAAAGATGTATAGATGGATGGAATATGAGAACTAAAACTAATACAAATTTAAGTAGTAACTTAAGAGCAGCGGTTCCACCTAGCGATTGTGTTATCGTTAAAAATGCTGTCACAATTAAAGAAATAATGTGGCACTGTCATACTCAATAAATGTTTACAAATAAATACAATTTTAAATACAATCTAGAATAAAACATTGATACTGTTTTTCACTTTTATAAGCAATATAAGATTTCGGATACAGTTCTTTTGCATGCTATTCGTTTCTGATTGAACGGAATATATTTACAGTAAGGCGTTTGATGTAGACATACTAAGCAAACACTTAAACTCCCATTATATTTTAGAGAGCCAGAGTGTGCAGCACAATGTTAAAAGATTTAAGGTAGGACATATATACAGCTGAAAGGTTTCCATATGATTTGTAAGAAGCTAAACACAATATTGTTTGCAGTTTCCAATTAAATAAGGACGCCTTTCAAAATATACAAAGTGGAAGTGTACCAGATAATTCTTTTTTCAGCTTCATTCTTAGAGAGTGAAAAGATGAAACGATTTAAATCAAAGAGATAAGATGTTTTTTTTTTTTTTTTTTTTTTTAAACCCCGTGGTCTCAGATTAATTTCACCATTCGTGGAAAATCCTTTATATACACGTAATGACACCTAGTCACTGGGCCGTCCATATTGCTAAAAATAATAGACTAACGTTGAACAGCACGCTTCTCACGGTGGATAGTCGAATCCGTTGAAGGTATATTAGGGTTGATTCGTTCAAACTAACTGATGTTAGTAACCAGCAGAGGAAATTTAATGTTACCAAGTTTTGTTTCGCCCTGGTGCTCTTTGTATTTTCAAGGCACATCTGTGTGATCTTATGCGGGATACATCACGGATAAAATTGTCCATCCAAAACACTGTTTGTCATCGTTTTCGATGCTTCTCACAGCCAGAGGTGGAATACACGCTGGTGTTGGTATGTAACTCGAACCGCTAAAAGGCTTGTTCAGAGAAATATGAAGTTCAACTTGCACGCATATATCAAGAGTCCATCTTATACCTGCCTTGGTGTAATTTTCTAGCTTCACGAAGATGATACAAAATCTTTTCCGATTTCATCATTAATGACCTTGGTGTATCACTATGCAAGATTATACATGCACCATTGTGCAACCAGATAATTGTTTGGTGAATCGAGTATCTTTTTGGGTGATGGGCAAGTCGGGTAGGCGACAGGATCAAGTACACACCGAAAACAATGTCCACCTGAAACCAGCAAGTGTACTCGTGCTGTAATGTTGATGTGATCGATAGACGCATGTTCAACAGAAGCTTCAAAGTGTGTTTGCCTGCCTCGTATTCGACTGGAATAAATGTCCGATAATCTTGTAAATCATGCGAGCGTATTTGTTTAGGTTCATGCTTCATGTGGAGGATGTAAAGAGAAGATACCAGGTCATACCAATATTGCGCCATAAATTTGGTATGCAAGGCCTCTAAATTAATATCAAACTTCGTAAATTAAAAGTAAAAGGTTAATAAACGTACTTCTGTACTTGTAATATATAGGATTGGTCCCTCGCCTCAGTCATTGAACGTATAATGGTTCAAATCTTTGGAACTGTTCGTATAAAAGACGTGAATTGAGTAACTATTGAATTACAGTTTGATAAATGGCATCAAAGCATAATGTGAACGACTCAGATCTGATAGCACATTGTACAAGGGAATGTTTCGTATTATACACCTTTTGAAATGTGCAACGCTTCCAAATCCCTTCGCTTCAAAATCCATAGTGAGTTCAATCAATATATGGCATAAAAGAAGACTTCCAATGTTCCCATTTATGTATTTTAACTTTTAAAATAAAACTAAATACTTGCCCAGTGTTTGGACATTCGCTATAGTGTTTCTGTGAATGTATCCCACTTTAACTCCTTTAAAACAAACTCTTTCAACATGATGTCACAAGTCTACCAGCATGAATATTGAGAAAATATAATCAATGACTTGACCAATATTTAGAAACTTTGCAAAATTGACGGGGAAACGATTCCAATCTCTTCTTTTTCTTTTCTGATAGTGACGCCTCAAAATGTGTTCTGGCGTGTGTTCTTGACATATAACTTATATATTTCAATGCAATATCCAATTGACCTTAGAAGAATGTGTTCAACATTCTCCCACGATTCAGGTACTCAGACAAAACAAACATTCGGTAATCGGATAGCACAATACTGTAATACCGATCCGAAAATCAAAATGGGCGATGATTGGACGTAAATATATGACAAAAACTGCTACAAATATATTGCAACCTTAATTTGCAGAATCTCTGTATTTCTTTTTAGTGTAAACTACGAAACATGCTATTTACAAGCAAATTGTAAGTTTGCTAAAAACACTTTATATTAATCCACTTTATATTAGAGTATCCACTTTCCGCTTAAAGATACTGGTAAAAGCGTTGTTGCATTGTACATTGTGGTATATTTGTGAACTAAAATGCATATAAATATTTTAAAATCAAATCCAGAAAAATGAGTATCACAATAGATATCGCTTGAATATTTAAAAATAATGTGTCAACGTTAGATATACACATAAAGATCTATAACAGGATATATTTAAGAATGGAATTTAATATTTAACAAGCACGAAATAGTATACATTAAAATAGCCTCAGTATAGACACAAGTTCGTCTTTAGTTTAAAATCTCATCCCTACCCTTTGCAGAGTATTTCGCTCTTGGTTATAACGAGGCTGAGCTAGTTCAGTATTATGCAAAGAATGTGTTTGTCAGGAAGTACATTTAGAAACATCAGTTTTAACTTAGTTGTCAGTGCAGACCCTTCATTTTAAGATTAGTTTTGTATATCGGATACATAATAAAGGATACAGATAATATACAGATAACAATATGAATATGTTATGTGTATCTATACTGTATCTTTAACTTTGGTCAATGACTGTACATTGCAATGAGCTCTAAAAAGATTATTTATGTTTTCGTGTTGACAAGCTTGGGTTAATCTCCAACTGGATGATTACGATAGTTAGGTTG
This sequence comes from Megalonaias nervosa, assembly GCA_016617855.1. Lineage (NCBI taxonomy): Eukaryota > Metazoa > Mollusca > Bivalvia > Unionida > Unionidae > Megalonaias > Megalonaias nervosa. Next base: position 35,451 of record JAECUM010035825.1, read on the forward strand.
TGCCGCGACATAGGCCAGGTGATATGTGTTGCGACATAAGTCAAGTAGGAGGTACTGCCACTTTGTCGTAATAGATTTGTGGATATGTATATAAGGAAAGAGTCGAATAATACTTTCAATTCTTAGTTCATATTTTACTATGTTCTTGTTTTAATAACGGTCTGAAAATGTATTTTATTTTGTGTTTATATATGATTTGAGAGCAATCATTTGCTTAGATTATTTCTTGGATTTACAAAGTGCTTATTGGCTTTGGACTACTATGTTATTTTAGGATTATTATGAATTCATTCAAAGGAATTTTGGAGAAAAGCTATTATGATCCATCAAGACGGTTGGTACTTCAGTATGCTCAAGGAAAAAACGTAAACCAGCACATCTGATGCCTGAAATTCGTTCTGAGGACTATATTCTTTTGGGCTTGCGATATAACATTTTAGGATTATTTCGGATTTAATTCATAACACTGTAAGTTCCTCTTAAATTTTCATTTGATAACGTAGAGAATTAAATTATGTGTTAAGTTTTGCAAAACGTTCTGGTTTTGCTTCTTTCTGTTACTTAATTTAAGACCGTTGAGTTAGAACATTAAATAACAACTAAGTAGTATATTATTATTTGAAACTTGTGGTTAAAGACAAATGGATGTATATCAGTGTTAGATTCTCTGTGCAAATGAATGATTATAAAGCATTTATCCCTTACGTTACTAGGGTAGGATACAATGCTACAATTCATTGATTACCTCTACGGATAAGCCTACACATAGCCAAAACCTCCTGAACGTTGTTCAGACCTGCATTATCGTGTAATAATTCAGAAAAGGGATGGCCACATTTACAGAATTGTTTCAAAATTAGTATATGTTTACTTTACAGAAAAAAAATCTTTCACAGAAAACATATGCAAACAATAATACCAACAACAAAACAACAGCATTAACAAAAGTTAAGCAACAAACACTCTGCAGAGAAAATGATGAACCATGACACTAGCTTGAAATCAGTACAACACACTACATAGAAATATATCGGACACTTTCACTTGATGCTTTGAGAAAAGTATTAACGCTTTGAATAAACTAAAACGGGTTCTAGAAAGAACTTCAGCTATAGTCATTGAGGAAATGAATGTTTCACTGTTCACTTTGCTTTGTCTGGGTTATTTGTTTCTGTTACTTAGGCTTCTTTAGTGATTTCCACCAACTTCTACACTTGCGCTTGAAGTGGTATCGGTAAAATAAATATTTACTGCTAACCGTACGGTTCTATTTTATGTGATATCGCCAGTAGTTGTAGTTACTGTTGATTGATGATTTTTGTCTGAAGTGGTATCGGTAATAATTTATAGCCGACTCGACACATTCATCTAAAGTACCATCGGTAAAAGTAGTAGTTACTGCTGATTGATCACAATTCTCTGAAATGATATCGGTAGTAGTAGTAGTCACCTCTGACTACAAATCCGTCTGAAGTGGTGTTGGTAATAGTAGTAGTTACTTATGATTACACATCCGTTTCAAGTAGTCTTGGTAATAGCAGTGGTTACTTCTGACTACACATCTTTGTGAAGTGGGGTCGTTAACTGTCGCATTTAGTTATTTTATTTATTCTTCACATTATAGTTCTGCTCCACTTTATTTTTGTCTTCTTGTAATGCCATTATTAATGCTATGGAATTTACTTTGGTTACCATTATTATCGGTGTTTCTCTGCATCTGATAGACATAATGTAATGATATTGTCAATCGTAAATGTAAACAATATAATGTTCTGCCATAACGAGTTGAATTACACAGATTTAAGATTACTCTTGTATGAGAAAATGGATACATTCTGCATGTATTCTACACAGTTTAAGCAACCACCATACAGATTATTTGCAGGACAGAGAAAGACGTACAAATTAAATCAACAGATGCCTATCATATATATTTCGCTTGAGTGTTATAAGGTATTGCATAGAGCATCATCTACATTTAGCTTGTGTGCTATAAGGTATTGTATCAAATGGAATCTATATTTAGCTTCAGTATTGTAAGTTATTATATCAAATATCATCTAAATTTAGCTTGTGTTATAAGGTATTGTATCAAATATCTTCTGTATGTAAACACTGACTTTATTCGGCATTAACAAATGCTGGCCAGACTACATTTATTTCTCAAATGAGGAAAGATTACCGCGACATCTACGAAGGTTATGTATCTATGTAACAAGTTCGGAAGACAGTACGTATCTCACGTCTATTACTTAATCCACCTTTAGTGTATATGTATCATATATTGCAAGATAAGTATAGAGTGGGGCACACGAAATATCTTTGAAAACCAGATCTATATGGTTACATTGTATGTTTAAACAAATAATTCATGAACTTAATTTGTCTGTATTCACTTATTGATGTACGGATGAGAGTCTGTCAGCTCTTCAACCTACTCCCTTACCATATCATAGTTTTCATCCTCTTTTTTATCTAACGCCTTACCTCTTCATTCCTAGTCTTCAACCCCCTTTATTAAACCTTTCCCTTACTGTTCATACCATAATTTTCAGCCCCCTTTATTAAACCCCTTCCCTTATTCTTCATATAATAGTTTTCAACCACCCTAACTTTATTAAACCCCTTCCCTTATTCTTCATATAATAGTTTTCAACCCCCTTTATTAACCCCTTCCCTAACTCTTCATATCATAGTTTTCAACCACCCCACCCTTATCAAACCATTCCCTTACTCTTTATATAATAGTTTTCAACCCCCTTTATAAAACCCTTCCCTAACTCTTCATATCAAAGTTTTCAACCACACCACCTTTATCAAACCCTTCCTTTCCTTTACTCTTCATATCATAATTTTCAACCCCCTTTTTAAACCCCTTCCATTACTCTTCATATCATAGTTTTCACCCCACCCCCTTATCAAACCCCTTCCCTTACTCTTCATATCATAGTTTTCACCCCCCTTTATTAAACCCCTTCCCTTACTCTTCATATCATAGTTTACCAACTCCTATATCAACCCCATTCCCTTACTCTTCATATCATAGTATTCACCCCCCTTTATTAAACCCCTTCCATTACTCTTCATATCATAGTTTTCATCCCCACCCCCTTTATTAAACCCCTTCCCTTACTCTTCATATCATAGGTTTCACCACCTCCCCCCTTATTAAACCCCTTTCCCCACTCTTCATATTGTACTTTTTAACTTCCTTTATTAAACCCCTTCCTTACTCTTCATATCATAGTTTTCAACCTCCTTTATTAAACCCCTTCCCCTACTCTTCATATCATAGTTTTCACCCCCCTTTATTAAACCCCTTCCCTTACTCTTCATATCATAGTTTTCCAACTCCTATATCAACCCCATTCCCTTACTCTTCATATCATAGTATTCACCCCCCTTTATTAAACCCCTTCCCTTACTCTTCATATCATAGTTTTCCAACTCCTATATCAACCCCATTCCCTTACTCTTCATATCATAGTTTTCAACCTCCTTTATTAAACCCCTTCCCCTACTCTACATATCATACTTTTCAACCTCTTTTCATTAAACCCCTTCTTTTACTCTTCATACCATCCCTCGTTTACCCTTCATATTATATTTACCGACCATCTCTTTGAGTAAACATAAATTGCGATTTCCAGATATCACAATTGATGAAGCTATTGTGCAGTTTCTTATTTATGAACGTATACTAAATTGAGTATTTATGGAGACAGATGACTAAAACTGTACACCTTGGTTGTTGTTGTTGTTGTCATATGGTTTAACACCATTTGTCAGCACAAGATAGTCTATACATGACGGCCAGTATAAATGGTGGAGGAAGAAACCGGGAAAACCCCGCAAAGAACCACCGATTAACGAGAAGCTACTTTCAAGCTTTCGAACATACCCACATTCGCCGAACCGGAGACTCAAACCCACGCAGACAGAGGTGAGATGGCAGGGATCCGTAACGGTGAGCGCTTTAGACCACTCGGCCACTCAGGGCCCCGTGCACCTTGGTAAACAAAATTTGCATAAATCATGAGGTCAATGAAAGCGTGACATAGGCGTGGCATAAAGTACAGACTAAAACCCTATTTTAACAACACACCCTACTCTTAGAAGACTGGATAAGAAAAATCTCGTGATGATATACATAATGCTTATTTAACCAAACATGCTTGCGATGACGTACACATATAATAATCACTTACGTGAATATGCTTCGAGTAAATGCAGTCCTGTCGAGAACATGGAACTGACTATATTTGTCTTAAATTTATAGTCATTGTCTTAAGTTTGTTACTAAATGTCAGACGTGGCTTCGATCTCAAGGAACGTGCTAGTATGGCCGTCGCAAACATACTATAGAAAGAG
>JAECUM010035827.1:0-30016 GCA_016617855.1 Megalonaias nervosa
TATATATATATATATATATATATATATATATATATATATATATATATATATATAATTGTGAATGTAATAATCTATAAATAGGTACAACTTCTCGAAGGTATGTAACTTTGCTTCCTCCTGTTCGATAAAAGTCAGTGATTTTCATTTAAGCACAGGTTGGCATGAAAGAGAAATAAACGGTACAGTTATTCTATATCGAAATTGACAACTGAAAACGAGAGACAACTGTAACCAATATCAACTTCCAAAAAAGTGTGTAGAAAGTTTAAAATAGGTTAAGAAAATCAGACTGAAATACGATTATGTTTTGATATGTAATTAACCTGCATAGTTGCGTTGATTTTAAGGTGTGTAACGTGTGAAATAAGTGTAATAAGTATCTCGTTATTTCTAATCATAAAAGCTGTAATTTGTTATCTTACTGAGACGGTTAACTAGTATTTAACTTACTAGAGCTCGGCACACGATGATACAAAGTAGACAAATAAGACAATACAAGTGTTATGTGAAGCAATGAATGCATAGCCAGTCTGGCATGTTGCTTGAAAAATAATTTTAATGGTATTTTTATAGTTGAAGCGTGCATCCATGCATGATCGATAACAGGCGTATAATTCTGTCTTACCTATTAAGAGAAAAAGATGTGGCCATAGATCTGATAGGTGGAAATGGCCTTTTGTCAAGCCTTCAATCATACTTTTGGGGTATTAACTGCCTAATTAATATCATAGTACCCGTCTAAAATAAAAATGGCACCGATACATGTTATCATGCGTATGTATGAGGTTTACTGACAACTGCAGATGAGACGAAATTGCTTTCCAACACATGGATAATGAGGCAAGTCATGGGAAACGATGTATTCGAAGGCTGTTCAACATTAGTAAGTATCTCTGTTTCAATATTGCAATGTGAACTCTTTGTTTTATTTTAAAACAGAACTTCATGTTTACTGATTCGTTCAAGTTTCAAAATCGACTGTTTCCGAAAAAGGAAAGAAAATAAAAGTAAGCAACTTACTTTACGATAAATATTTTATGCGACTGGCATCAAATGTTTACTACACATATTTATATTGACCCAGTTAACGAAAACACCTCTCATTAACAGGCAGTTAAATTGTCATTGAATCAATAACAGGGTGTGGATAGTGAAGTACTATAGCTGAAAGCGAATGTCACGACAATGATGCTAAAACATGCATAGAACAAGTTTCTATAACACAATATTCAAGCAGCAACTATTGATTTTGACGGATTTATCTGCTTTATTGTTGAATTAAAGAGACGCCGGATAGTGAAGACACGTGATTCACTAATATTATTGTCTAAAATTACAATAATTGCTACCACAACAATATTGAACGAAACGCGAAAAGAAAATATTTTAAGACTATTCTGTCTATATTCCGGATTTTGTCGTGTTGGAAAACATTTTTAGCTAGCACCTGTAAACTTGTTGTATATCTTTAACATGGGATTCCTGAGAAACATGCCCCTGGAATTGATCAAGCATAATAACCTCGACTAATTCATCCGAGAATCGCTGGTACTTGCTGCTGGTAACCAGATTGTTTTGTAACGAAATCACTTTCTAAGCAACAATTTTGAGAAATTTGTCAAGTTGACACGATAATTTGCAAATACGAACGTGCCCCGTTTCAAACACTCGAACTATGTTAGTACTTTTTTCTTCTTTTTAAATGTAGTCTCTATTCAAGTGTTTGAACAGCAAGGCGAAGGTTCCCTTAATAAAGCACCAGCTCTTCCGCTAAAGGAAATATTATCTGCTAATAATGAAATATACACAATGTATTTTACGTTTTTCAGAGTAGCAAATAGTTTCTGTAAATGAGGTAAATGTTCTGCACTACATTACTTTCTTACACGATTTATATCCTTTCATTGGAAAAGGAGTTTTCCAAGCTTGAACATTAAACAAACAGAGTGCAGTTTAATTTGCAAATAACTAAATAGGTTTGGATTGCAATCTTTAATCTGAAATAAAACTGTATTATAATAAAGATGGACGACTCTCTCCCTGAATCAAGTCAAGTGCTAAATCCAACATTTGTTCTATCCAGCTCATTGCATGACTTTAACATTAAGAGACATACAAAATTAAATGTCCTGGGATAGGTGTTGCTCGTAATAACCAAGCTATGCATGAATGGGTTCTACAGTATTATAATAAAAACCCAGCAAATACGTTATTTTGCACAATTCAGAACATATTTAATTAAGTGAACAATACCCACAAGCCAGCCGCTGTTTCAGAACATACTTATTATGGCCTACATAACTGTATCCTCATCATGACATTCTTTATTGTCATTTGGTTATGAATAACTGAAATTATATTCATATATAAAGTTAACAGTGGCCTTGACACTCATTTGTTTACTTGCTTCGGTTATTGTTCTTAAAATCTAAGAACAAAAGTGACCTCTTTTACTGATGTTCATTTAATCCTTTGAGGATATAATCAATTATGGATGACAGCTTTAACAAAAAGAAACGGGTTCTCAGAAATGCATTTCAAGTCCATGGCGGCTGGTTTATAGTCAAGCACGTGACAGAATGTCTAGAGAATGCACCCCCCCCCCTCCCCGAAGGAAGAACAAGCATGTATTTTACAATACAGGTCTGGCTTGAAAAACAGATTTACGTCGTGATTAATTCAACAAGTTTGTAAACAAGCGTTACAAATATTCCAAACGTGAGAATTTAATTCCTCTGAAGTGTTGTGTTGCAGCATCTTTACATTTGTTGCTAAGTATTCTAAAAGTACAATACAAACGAACACCACGGGTCTGTTTAACCCTTAGCTGGCTATCGAAAGTTATATCTCATAACAAAAACATTAAAATAACTAAAGGAAAGCGTACAATGAAGCAATAAATACAGTGTCATATTGTGGAAAAGTTGGAGTATGTTTCCAGAGTCTTCATGTACTGCAGTATGCACTCATAGCAAAACTGGAATTGTTCCTACATAAAGAAAAGAAAGGAAATGTATTAATTCGTGCAAATAAAGAAGCAAAGATGCAGCAAACTAGTCGACTTTATTTCCCAGACACGGTGGTTGAGTTTGATCAATGAATTAGATATACTGTCTCCCCAATCATGTATAATTAAATATATTTCATATTCAACCTCCTTGGCACCCACTATACAGCTTCACCCCAGCAACAACATTAAACTGCTACGTTAACTATTGATTGGATATCACCTGTCATAACGATTCCGTCCATAACACGATAAAAAGTGACTACCTGGCATTTGCATATTATCGTACAGGTGGATATGGAAATCCAAAAGTTAAATGTACGGATGTAAGGACAGATTCTTACATAGTTCGGTATGATCTGTTGACGGATCGCCCTCGCCCTTTTGATGGTTTGGGTAATCGCCACGTCTCTCTCTACCTTTAGTCTCTCAATAACCGTGGATATCACACAATACAATCCGCTTCTCTGTGCACCGTTTCTATAGACAGACAGGTACATTATTTAGCCTCACTATATGTGGACCAGGATGATGTTAAATGGAATGATCTTTAATTATTTCTGGACGTTTACTTATAAATTATATAGTTATAATTATCGGAAGAATGTAGTTTACATTATAAGATAAAAGAACAAAAATTATATTGAAAATTTATTGTGCATGTTAGAGCAAAAATTATAATGATACTGAGAATGGCGTTCTTAATTTCAGTAAGCCAAGTACATCTTGTATCTATAAATATATATCAGTTCATGTCGCAATATAAGTGATACGTTGCATTGATTATGCAGATATACAAATAAATCGGTTAAATATGTAATTGTTACATTGTCTATACTCCAGAACTTTACGCATCGACTTTAGATGAAACAAAGCAAAGAAATCATACGGTGGGAAGAAGTGATCCTTTTTATTTCTAAGGTACGTTTAGACATTTTGGTTGGTCTGCATCAGTAAACATTACCTATACGAAGCAAATAAGTACACATTGTTTGCAATGCAGACAGATTTTAAATATTATTGTCTCAAAGGAAAATATACATGGATCAATCTTTCACAAATTGTTCATTTAGTCAAGGCACAAAATGCATAGAGGTTTAGATTTAAAACAAAATTATTAGATGTCATAGCCTGAAGGAACGTACAGGCAGTGGACAACAACAGGTTTGGCTTCCGTTTCATTTTGCCATATTTCAACGTCACACAAAAGCTGTAGGATTGAGTCAGTGCTTCCGGGGACATTCGAATTTTCAGCCCAGTTTGTAAATTGAAATTGTTTCACGGATCTGTGATGCTCTTCCTGAAAGTATGTATACTTAAATTAGTTTATTTTCAGATATGATAACTTTATTGCCAGGCTTGAACCATGTAATAGTTTCATGGTACATCTCTGCTTTCATAGGACATAGGTACATGATATTTGTAGTAATACATGTTTGAATCACATTAGAATCCTTGATATCGCTTTTTACATGCATAAGTACTGAAAAATATAAAAGGATTGGAAACAGGTTTTACAGCTGCCTTTCCATTATTCAAGTGTAATAATATAAACAAGACTTATACAGTCTATGTATATATATAGTGTCAAGTCAATACTACTACTACAACTACGTCTACTACTACGTCTACTACTAATAATAATAACAATAATTATGACGATGATGAAGCTAACAATCCTGTATCGATCATGGTACTTGAGATGACATACTAAGAAGCCTAATTTGATCTAAACTTTTAGTCAGCTGGTAAGTCCAGTTAGACAAATCATGGCTCAGTCAATATTGGTTCAGACACCTTAAAAAAGTGAATATGGTTGGCATTAGAGAAAGAATGTCAACGTAAGAGTGGTGCAGTCTAGGTGTACGAGACCACGGACCACTCTTTGGCCTAGAGGTTAGGGAGTCCGCCTCGGATGCGGAAGGCCTCGGGTTCGAACCCCGGCTGAGTCATACCAAAGACTTATAAAAATGGTTCTAGGCGCTCAGTATTAAGAGGTTATTCTTAGGACTGGTCGGCCTGGTGTTAGGATATTGTGACTGGGTGGGATATCATGCTACATGTCTACGGCATGATGCCCCGCTTGACATCATTATCAACTGCTACACTGCAGACATCGTAGCAATATGACTGAAAATTTGTTAAAGACATTAAACTCCAAATTAAACAGACACACACGCACAGAGGCCTAGATGGACTGAATCTTTCTGGTGATATTTAAACCTGACTGCAAGATATTCGAACCGGGATTTAGTCACCACCGCGACATTTAGATTTTGTCTCTCCTTGATTTATAATATCAGGAATTATGTGGATGGAACACACTTCTGCCTTCGTTCAACCCGTAGGAGTCTATAATCTTAAAAAAAGTAAAAGAAAAGAGTGACAGGCGGCAAATTTGGTAAAATTCAACAAATAATTTATTTTCCTCAAATACAGAATGAACATGAAAGAAATAAAACTAGGATATTGCCAATTATATCCCAAAGATTCCTAAAATTACAAACTCAAGTCCTAACAATAAAAGTTCCTAATAAACTTTAGTAGGAAACCAAAATAAATCCATCGCTGAAGGTATTGATGTGTGTGTTGTACCTTGTAACGTAGCGCTGTACCAACAGTCCTTTGATGAAACAGTAATATAATTCCAGGTCTGACTTCTCTAAAAAGCAAAGTGAATGCCTCTGTCCAAGAATCGTTTTTTATGAGCACTTTGCATCTTTACAGACAAATCGCTTGAATTAATTAATTTGAAGAAAGACATTCTAGGCAAAATGAACTACTGTGCACAAGAATGATATAATTTGATTCTGCTAGATCAGAAGGCACAAATGAATAGCTTCTCCAGAAACAAGATTATATTGTCTTCCACCTGAGCTCAGGTTAAATTAACTTTTCTGAAGAAAGCATTACCTAATGGAAATTAACCTTTTGGAAGGTTCATTGTATTTACATAATTAGAAGTAAGTTACTAAAATTATACTATAGAATACATAGTAAACAAACCGACAGACCCGACAATTTATAAGGAATTTCCGAAGTTCAAGACACAGATTCAGATAAACATGTTTACTACAACACCAAAATCAATAATTCAGGCCAGATCAAAAATGTAGTTAATTTTGGACAAGGTCATGGCCAACATAGAAAGCCACATTATCAATAGCATATAATGAAATACAAAAATTAATTAAAAAAAATAACAAATAATGTAAATTAAATATACATAACACAATGATTTACAAACTATGGATGGAGACAATAATACTTCTCTGTTGTTTACATATAATTTGCATTCACTTTGTCCTGAGGGAATAATAATTAGCTAATCTGTGTTCACGCTAAAATGTTAGTGCATCACTGGTTAAATATATCGAATGGTACTTATGGTATTGTTTGAAAGCTGGGCGATTAGCGACTTGTAAAACTCCCTATACAATGTGTTGACCCTAAAGAAACTCAGTTAATTACATTAAATTATATTCCATTTTAGTTCAAAGAGTTTGTTACTGCTGATTCTATTCTTGCAATTGTTCTGAAAACGAAACTCCTCCAAAGTCCCAAATACATATCCTACGTCAGTATGAAGGCAAATATGTCACATTGTTAGAGATCGCAAGTTCAAAAGGTTTATGTCATAGTTAAACATTCTGCAACTGTGCATACAAACATTTTGAATTTGTTTCAAATTCCGTAAGTTCTGAGTCTCTACTGTAGAATATGAACTGGAATTTATTTTAGCAACTGTTCCCTTATTTCCTACACTGTTCAAGAGTTTACTTGCGATTATATAGATAAAAATGGTTCATGAATCCCAAATTTCCGCTAACAGAAATCAGATAAAAATTCTGAACTTTTGTTCACATTTTCACATCACATCTATATTATTTCCAAGATTCAGATTTCTCCCTTAAACGCTAACAATGAACATGCAAACACTATACAGTTGGTTGATTGTTTATCATATATATAGAATTCTAAAACGCAAATGCTTTTCTGACAGAGCAACATATTGTTCCCAGCAAAGAAGAACAAAATCAGAAAAATTGTGTACACTTTAAGACCAACCCTGTATGACTGAAAGAAGTTGCAAATCTCCTAAATGGTGAAATATGAATTCCGAAATAAAATCAAAAGAGACTAATTCACTTACAATTTTAAATGCAATCATATATTGCGAAACGTCCTTTTGTATACAAATTTCGCTGGGATGAGGAAATATATCTTCTACAAGTTCCACCGAAACCACTAGTTGGAACGAAGGCTTAAACTTGCAGCCCATTGGCTAAGACAGACACAGTATCGACATCGCTATAATGTATGTACTCGAAAATGTTTCCAATGGTCTTACCCCGATAAGAGAGAATGACAGAGTGCGCTCAATGTAGTTCTTGCATTTTTCTTGATGTTTTAGTCTTACGGAGAAAGGTCCATACCTCGCTTCACTTTCTCTCGGCCAGTACATTCCAATCTAAAATGAAATCAAGTTTTTTCTTTAAGTTAATTAAAACGTAAACAGAGAAATCATTTGTTATATCAAAGGGCAACTTTGTCTATCATTCGTCGTGCTTTTCAAAGAATCGAAGAAGTACTAAGATATTACCCGCTGTTTAAAAGTTTCAACCTGAATTTATCCTTTAAATACATTATATAACATTTCTTTAAAAAATCTTTGAATGCAAATATATCTAAAAGACTTCCACGGTTCAAATTCAACGTATTGTAGTACACGACAGATGGGCAAAAGTAACTGAAATGAATCAGGGAAGTAATATTATTTGATGCGTCACCAAGCCAGTTAATTATTACACTACCCTCACAACATGATACCAGAAAGAAAGAATTGCACAGTACTCTACTTTATCAGAAATGGGAATTACTAGATTTTGAGGACAAATTTAAACAAAAGAAAACCAGTTCCTACCGCCAAAAGTAAGAAGATTTTTTTTATGCTAATCATTAAACGTTCTTGTTATATCTAATCTTTAATATTGTTTCTCTAATAAATAAGGTGGATGTACACGATTCATGAATTATTGCTGTGCAATGAAAATATTTGTCGCTGAATACATTTTATTCGAATTCCTTGACTTCTAGATTCGCTATAAGTGAAGACAAGGTGCATGGTATATGATACACTTTTCCATGAACAAGAACACATTTTATTTGAAATCGTCTTTGGAAGAAGTATATATGACAATATACGTAACACGCTATCATCATATTTTGAATATAAAGCTTCAAAAGATCATGCACTTTAAACACTTATTGACATGTATCATAATCATATATATGTCTTATGCATTAATTTTAATCTGCGATAGTTCTTATGGGAGGTTATAAATATGGGAATATGTTATGAATTAAGTCTTTGCACTATTATCGTCGATATATGACAAAAGTGTATAATGTAATCATTCTATGGAATTTCAGGGACTACAGATATTAAAAGCTATGGTTATTGTAATTCCAATATATATATATATATATATATATATATATATATATATATATATATATATATATATATATATATATATATAACTGTCGGTATTACGATCAATCCCTAGCAACTAATAAGACCTTGTGCCGTCAGAATCCATCTGAATGAACTGTAATCAATTAAATCAAATTCATTCTGGCATTCATTTATTTAATCATGAATGTTCATGAATTAGTTATCGTTTGTGGCAGAAACAAGGAACGATATCCTTCGGTAAGTATCACCGCTGATGTTGATTACCTTATATTTATATACACTGGGATAGATACTTCAACCCACAACCAGTGTAGTGTTCATTTTCTTACTGTAAGCTGCCTTATGTAACTGTATTTAAATGTTGTTTTTATAAACCTTGCTAGTGTAGTATAAATTAGGACACCGTACATTGTCTGTCTTGGAACTCTCTGAGTTGAACATGATAATCGTCTTTATTTCAAAATCGTTGATCATCCTCCAGAAGTCAATAATGGTGTTGGTTAGAGGCATTTGGGTCAAAATGAACGCCTTTCTTTGTTTGTGACTCTAGAATAATAAAAGAATTTTTAATAATGAAAACAGAAAACTTCGGTTGAGTAATGCTTCATATTGATAAAACATATGTTATTATGTATATGTAAAGATATGACTTATTAAAGCAATACTTTCTTAGACACTAAAAATCTTGTTGCAGACAGAAATATGATATTGTGTATCATTCTAACTAGTACTACTGGAATAATTTAAAGTACATCGCTTAAGATGGCAAAGTTTGTAAAATGAATGTTTATTTGGAATGCATGTAAGGACATACTCACTGGTAGTACAACAGCGTTGATATAATCATTTCTTCCCGAGAATGTTGTATTAAGAAAAACTCTATGTCGGTCAGCTGAAAAGTAAATTGAAGATATATTTAGACGAAAATCATCGTTTTGCAATTTATTCATTATTTTCAGATTAATATTAATTACTGAATGATGTTTTGTGAACGTCACACAAGCAATATGATTGAACAATTAAAATGAGGAAAGGAGCAGAGTGAATATACATTTAACACAAACTTAATTTATCGTTACAACATAAGGTGAATTGGCAAACAATAAGGCATTCAAAAGAAATGCTTACAGCACCATAAAGGAAAGATACTAGCAGGGTATTAATGTTTATAGAACAGATCTACGGTTTATAGTGAAATGTTTAGGTACAGTTTTGGCATAGAAAAATATTTCCCTGGAGGGTAAATTATGATGCTTTGATTAAACAACAAAAGTAAATGTGTCAAAATAAATGAAATACTAACAAATAGAAAGACCATCCCTAATTACACGAGACACTTGTATCTGTTATAAAGTTAAGTGTGTCCTTTTCTGTTCTTGTGATTTACAATTATTTTGAGAATGCCAATGAATTATAGTAAGTACGTGACACAGTGACGTGTAGTTATGGTCGAGAGATTTGCTTGGATTTGGGATATAACTCTTTCCTTCTCTTTTATCCATGTCTTATGTGATGTTTGTTTAGGGAAACACTTGTAACTGTGATCTCGATCGCGAGACCAATAGTTTGTTCCAATTCTTAAGGGCAATATTCTTTGTGATTCATGGAGGTTGTTTCTAATTTAACGTTTAGTTCATTTGTCTTTGTTGTTGCTTGCTAATTTCAGAAAACTATAGATACTCAAAGAGTATGCGAATGTGTCCGCATTTATGATATTACTTGCTTGAATACAACTTACACGATTATTCTGTAAATCTAGCTAAATAAATTGATACTGGAATATAAGAGTCTATAAAGAGAATGAAAGGAATTACCTGGTAAAATATTGTCATGTCTATTTTTAGCTCTGTTTTCGATATGTTTGGCAGCACTGAACTCGTCTTGATTTGAATTACCTTCCCCTCCTTCTTCGTCGTTCATTTTGATAGTAGCGTAAACAGCCTCATGGTTTACAATTTCATTTTGCAACCTCTGTAAGATGAGAGAAGTTTGGGTCTCGTTGTTTGGCGAACGACTAATTAATATTATAATGATTGTCGCACGTAAGATATTTCACCAATTGTGGTCAGATTTGTATAAACGTGTTTATTTTATTTAGTTCATTGGTTAAAACAATTTAGAGAAGACAATTTCAAGTTAAAATTTACAACGTGTTCCAGCTGCTGCTACAAAAACTGAATATTCTGCTTTTGGAATATGCACATACACGCATAAATCGTAAATTGTTGACAAAAGTATCTTCAAAATCGTTTTCTAACACATTATCAATAATTATTTTTATATTTTAAATGAAAATGTTTAATTTCCCAAGAATCATTGAATTGATGACAATGATCTAAGAATACCGATTTTTAATTTACATATATATATTTCTTACAAATTTGAAGAAGAAAAATAGGATGAGGATGATATTGAAGGTAATGATACAGATATAATTACCATTTTTTCTATATCGTTTTCTCCAATCTTTCTGTCCCAAGTAACATCGGAAACATGCTATATCCACTTCAACAATTTATATATTTAAAATTCATTTTTATTAATTTTGTGATTTATTTTTAATACTTAAAACAAAATATCGGATGCGGATTTGTACAAATATTGATACAATCCTTAAATATAAACAGTAAACACGATGGAGACTTAACCTCGTATTCAAGTTGCAACTTAAGTTTTCGGTTGTCAGAATCAAATTCCAATAGCTCACTGTATACTTTAGGAAAGTTATCTGAAGTGGTCGCTGTACCAGACAGCATCAAAGCCTCCATCAAGGTCTCATGCAAGAATAAGTACTGCTCCTGAAATCAACGTAACATGACTTGTTAGCCGAATCTAAACTGTTACATGAAAGGATAATTCATAAGGATTAATTAGTACGATCTAACTTCAAGCATAACAATATAATATTGTTTTCGTTGTGGTAGGGATATGGTTAGTGGAAGATGTACATCATCTATCAGCATAGTTGTTGACAATGCTGTACAGTTATATGCTGCATTTATCTATGGTCAAATTCATTTGTATCCTTCTGAGCAAGATACAGTTGCTTTTGTCACGTAAATAAATGATCAGTATGTACAAAAATTGCTTTAATTAGATGTTTCTTCTGGTGTTTTATGTAAGTCATTTACTACGTATTTAATTGCCGTTTTGTGATACGACAGACAAGTGCGGAGAGAAAATACTCTTTTTCAGTACTTAAACAGATGACGAATGCACAATAGAATTTATAAAGTACTGTAATACTGGCCTGTGTTTGCACTAAGTTCACTCTTTGACGTCTTAGGTTTGAGACGCATGCAGACACATTCACCTGTCCCTCTGCTTTCCCTTGGCTAACCAAGTAGTCTAAAGCTATGTATGTTCCTGTCCGACCAATTCCTGCACTACATTTATTAATAAAACAAATAATGTCCTGGTGAGGAATGATTAGATGCACACATTTATTTCAAAAATGATGCCAGTAGTCAAGTAATTAATATGGATTTGTTATTATGCCGACGATGACGTCACCGTTAACAAAAGACGCAATGGGGTCCATTAGTTTTATAAAGACTCGCTATAAACATATAATTACTGCTCACAGTGTTTTAAATCGTCGTATTAATGTAGAGTGTTCGGAGTTCAAATATAGGTTATGCAAAATATAATTTAACAATTTATTCCAGGGTAATAACTTCACTGAGTAGAAACATTTTTTTCAATGCGATGCAATGTGTGAAATAAAGGAGAAAATTAACCTGTTTACTTATCTTTGATGTATCTATGTAAACATAGGTATTTGTTAAGTGTTAGACCAATATTTACAAATCTGGTTTTCGAAAATAGCTGCCATGTTAACAACCATAGAAAAAGCTCAGTTCTTATATATAACGTTACGAGCAATTAAATACGCTTGGTACCTGCAATGGACAACGATGGGTTCCTTTGTAGGCACTTTGTTCACTGTGTTCCAAAACTGTACAATGGAAGAGGCGGCCTTCGGTACACCCTTGTCTGGCCACGCCGTGAAGTGGAACTGTATCAATTGTTTTGATTTTTTACCCTGAAACAAATTAGCGACAAAGTGTCACATTTCTACCACAAAAATAGTATTTAGTTTACCAAACCAACTACAGGATGAAAATTGTATGTCAGCAATAACCATCTTGTTTCAAATGCGACGCTAAATATACATTAACGCATTCTAAGACATATCTTTATTCCAGTAAACCAGTTCTTGCACTACTGAGATTTCATAGCACAGAAAAGGTGAAAAAATGATGAAAGATAATTTGATTCTTCATGACTGAAATATGATCAAATATGGATTGCTTGTAGAACACAAATCTCATGTTCCACTGTTTGTAATTTGTAATATCTGAAAACAAATGATGATTCTGGTTTGGAATTATTATTGTCTTGACCTCTCATTGTGAATCTTGTGTTAGTGAAGGGAGTTCAATTTGTTTATCAGTTACAGTACAGTGTATCATCTGTATGCCTTTGGGGAGTGGCTATGCTAGTCTCATTTCATTCTAAATCTGATATGGGCTGATACTTTGCTTGATAGTCACACATGCAAGCTGTTAGTCTAGACAAAAGCACAACCTTTAAATTATTTTAATTGTTTGTAGCACCCGAACCCCAAGCCGGCGCTATGGGATAAGAAAAATAAATTCGTTGTACACATCCAAATCATATATCAAGGTGTTAAGTCTCTTTCATGACGGGAATAGAAGTTGTATGTAGAGATGAAATTGGTGTCGCCTGTAAATATCAAAGTTTGACTAAAATGTATAGTAAATATTTGGCCTGATGGACTCGGATCATAATTATTACTCCCGCTTCAGTACCCATGAATGTAACCCAAGTCTATATTTAGATCGCCTTTTCCTTTCTCGTTTTGCTTGTGGTACAAGAGTTAGATTTAGGCAATCTTGGTATTGATTTAAAGGATAATTGTTTGGTCGAGATTATGATCATTATGATGTAGTTGTCGACAGTTCACACGGAGAAAATAAGCATTAATGCTGATCCGGAGGTGAAGTCTGTGACCCATTGCATGCTGTTTTATTCACAGTCTGGGCTATCAAAATAAGGCCTAAAAATCGTTGCCAAGAACGTCACCGTGAATTCATTTTTGATGGTATTTTAGATTCATATATGATTATTTGGGATTTGGTCACAGCGGAATGTTTAGTACTATAAATCAAATGTAGTGACTATGTTGTGTATATTGACTTTAAAAAATAAAAATAAAAAAATGATATTAATGTTTAAATCTAATAAAGTCGAGATTTTAAAATAATTTTTAAAGGTATACAAAATATACACATGTTAAGAGTCTCTTGGGTTGATATCAGTATTTAGGTATTCCTAAATCTTATACAATTTGCAATAGTGGATAGATTTGAAATTCTGTGAGCGAAAAAAAACTTTCAAAGTCAGACTAAGGCCTTTATTCAAAACACACGAAACCATATTCCTAGTTCACGTCATGCCTTTAGGTCATCTATGCTACTTATAACGGTCCACGTGGTTAATTGATCTGTTTATGATTGGGTGAGTATATGAAGAACACATATCTGCTTGTATGACTATCAGTAATTGTTTATAAAAACAATAATTTGTTACTTAATGAGAGGATGACAATGAAAAGCCAATAGTAGATCGTCCTCAGGTGGTCTATTAAGCCATTTTGATCTGTCAGAGAATGGAATGGAAAAGGTCAAATCATACGGGACAAAGGGATAAATATACTTTCCCCCAAGTCTATTAACCTTGGTTGTAAGAAAACAGGAAAATAAGGTAAGTCTAGCACAACCTGCATTCCTTTTCGTTCTTCATTTTAGTTACGACATTGATTGATAAATTGCGGCATTGGGGCATAAGCTGATATCCCTTTCTATTGAACCATTTTGCTTTATGGATTATCAAATACTAATAATAATTGTTAACTGTCAATCTAAACATATCAGCCTGAAATGTTCAAAACAGATTATTTGAATTACTCTGTGCACATGATCATCTTAGCATGATTATATATCCAACACAATCAAAGGTACATATGTTTTCATGTTTGGGATTAGAAGTTCAATTTCAGTACATCATATATGACCTTGTTGTGTCTATAGTTGATCTGATCTGTTAGACACATATTTGGCTGCATGCACTTAAAATATTCCTAAATATTAATTTAATCATGTGCTTGCTCATGTATGGGTATATATTTTAAATTAGTACTTTCAAAGTAGCGTCAGCTGATGTCACATTCCAATGAATAATCTACTTAAGAAATGTTAACCGACACTTAAAATATTATACTATAAGTTTTCAAACAGACCACTTGAATGAAGTTTGCATAATTAATAATAAGTACAGTGTACATGTCCCGCATAGGCAAATGTCAATCCTTGTTAAACATGTTTATTTTGGGGGGGATTAGAAGTTCACATTAAGTTGACCATATAGGATCTCTTGGTACCAATAGTTTATATGTGTGGCAAACAATTGACTGTTTAATATCAGTTTCGTCATGAATTAGCTTACTTATGGTAATAAACATATTGTCTTAAACTTAAGGACAGCAAGTATACTGTATTAGTTAGTTAACCTGAAAGAGAATGAAAATAATTTGATAAACATGCTTCTAGAGCCCTCGTATATTTTTGGGGTGAATGATCACTTTAATACACGCATATTGCTTCACATTTAGGAATGTAACTATGTCAAATTTAATGTTTTATTTCCTGTGCTTGTGCATTTCACATCAGATTAAGAACTCCATATCTAACACATTTTGATCTTTATTTACCTACATGTTACTGATCTATAAGATTAATTGAAACATGCTATATCTTTTCAGTTCTAGCTTGTAATCTTGAACAAGATGGATGAATTGTATTAGTTTGCAAATTGTCCAGTAGACTGGTGGTGATGCCAATGTCTCATTAAGACATGGCCAACGTATCCACCATAAGGTACCACGATTAGTTCATACTGCCACAATCATATACAGCACCTCCAAGACATAGCTTAAATCTTCATGAGAGAGATCAGTCCCATTGTACGGTAAGGTAGGGCCTCTCTAGAGCAATATTTTCTTGTTACATTGTCCCCTCTTATGGTTATTAATATTGAAACGCAATGCAATTGTTCTATTAAACATTGACCTGGTTCCACCAAACTAGGGAATTTGAGTGCGCCATTATGTGCCCTAACATCTTGCTGCATACCTGGCGCAATAGATGTGAAACATAGAACTTGCCTTTATTGCTTCAGTGTGTACACATATATGCATTTGAACATGCATATTGCAATTTGCTATAAAAGTCAAAGTGAGGTATCCTGCTTTACTACCTCTGGACAAAATGTTATGTTTTACAGACCAAAACTACCACTTATATTAGATACCTTTCATTATTCAACTTTTCTGTCTGAAACATATCAGTTTGAATATTGAAATTTGCCCGAAACTTTAATTTTTTATGTTAAAATTTTGTTTCTAAAATTCAAACCTTTACTTACAATTGTATGAAAATTTAATGTATCAGTGTCTTTATCCTTCAACATACTTTTATATATAAATTATACTGTATTATTTAGTTTTATTGCAGTGGTACATTCATATAATTAACGAAATCGTAGTAAATTTAGTGTTGGTATCCCAAAAGCACTTGGCCCAAAACGTGCACCCTGTACAATACTAATATTACACACTTTCTGAAAGCTCGTACACACCTAATTTGCTATAAAATCAAAAATACTTCATGTGTAGCTTTAAAATTGGTGTGGCAAGCAAATGTAAAAGTTTGACTAAAATTGGTCATAAATAATTTGACCAGATGGACTCGGGTGAAAGTTATTACTTTCTGATCAATACCCATAAAAGTAGCCCTAATCTATTTTTAGAGCATGATTTCCTCTTTACTTTTGATGGTAATATGATAGTTAGATTTAGCCATTCTTGTTACTGATGTAAAGATAATTGCGTATTCTTTACAATATGAGTATTCTGATGTGGTTGTCTGCTCTTTGGCGAGGGTGGACAGTGAGTAATGAGTCATTAATGCTGATTGCCACGTGAAATGTAATGATATCTTGTACAACAGAGAATTGAACAAACTAAGGTGATAATCAAGCATCCTTGGTTCACCAAAAGGTTCATGCTGTGTTTATAACAATAATAATAATAATAATAATAATAATAATAATAATAATAACAATAATGTGAACTTAGTAAAACGATAAATTTTTAAAAGCTCTAAGCGCTTTAGAATATTAGATAAAACATCAAAACATGTACAAGAACAAGATTACAAAAGCAATTGCACCAATCAGTTGTTATTACATCATGTTGTAATCCACATGAATATTATTCATACTTTGTTCTCTGAATTTTCCGGAAGAGTTGCTAACCAGCGAATAATGTTATCTGTATTCTGCAGAAAGCAGCTTTGAGACCTGAATAGAAAAAACAATGTTCCAAGATCTCATTGTTGCTATGGGTCGAACGAAAAAGTTTTTAAATATGATTCGACCGATTCCAGGAAGATGACTTGAAAAAAACCCACTCCAATAGGTCACTTTATTTGCAGAAAATGCAAAATTATCTAAGCTGCTTTTTGTCATACTGTGTCGAAATTAATTTATCTGAAAAGAAACGTAGTGTTGGTTCATCTAAATTTAGAACTTAATGAACTGCTTTTCATTAAAACGGTTGAAAACTGCTTCTTCAGGTTCATTAAGTTATAAATTTAGATGAAGCAACAAAAAATATGCTGACAATAGTAAAGGCAGTCAACATTATTAAGTGATTAAGTTTGTTCGTGTAGTCGAAATAGGTGAGTTTTAAGAGCACTCTTAAATGAGATCGTAGTGCTCATGTGTCTACTATCTACCGGCAATTCGTTCGACGTATCTGGGTCCTGATGTGCAAAAGTTTTAACAGTGGGAGCAATGTGACTGTGAATGTTGGACAAGGAGCATACGTTTTAAGAAGGGGTATGCACATGGAAGAGGTCAAATAGGTATATTGGACTGGAGCCAGTCCATGAAATGTAGCATAGTAAAATTAATTTTTATTTGATTATGGATCGAACGGATAGCCATTGAAGGTTGCAGAACTGGATTCCTCAGTTCTTCGTACTCTAAGGATGATTCCAGCAGTTCTGTTTTGATCTTTTTGAAGTTTCTGTAATAGATGCTGAGAAGAACCAGGTAGGAGTGAACTACAATAATCCAGTCTTGAAATTACTAAGGGACACACAAATAAAAATAAAAGAAATAAATAGTTTAGCATCCTCTTGTATATTTGAAATTGCACTTCTGCATTATATGGGTTTATGGTGGTGGTGGTGGTGGGGGGGGGGGACCTGAGTTTAAGCCTGATTTATATCTCGCAAATGTACATACTAGTTACATTATTTGGGTATATGGTTGCATAGGTTTGAGTTAATTTGAAACTGTGAATGAATTCACACAAACTTGACTGTACAGGCTACTTCACCTTCTAGGGCACTGCCACACTCTGAGTTAGACACATGGTTGTTTCTTCCAATTTAATGGGATCAGTAGTATCACAATAGAGGTGTTAGATTTGGGTATTCCATGTTTTGTTTTTGTACTTTTAGGGTTTGTGCTGCGGGGTAAGAAACATTAAAACTAATGACGCCAATAACAAACCAACCCAGCAAAATCCAGTCGCTGCCACTTCTATCGCAGCGAATTGCAGAGAGTTAGTGTGGTTGATATCGGCTTATTAAGGTGGGACGAGGGTGAAATTCAGTTATTTACTTTAATGCCATTTACGAAGTAAAAATCAATAGCTTACTTGTGTGCTTTAGCATACGTTTAATCTAATGATTTCTTATCTGTGCGCATCACTAAACAATTTTTACTGGAAGTTATTGATAGCATCAAAAATGTGGCTGCAGATCATTTGCACAATCTAGGCTTGCGAGTGGTTTACTCGACTCAAGATCAGCTAGGACGATTAGTGACATGGCTACCAATGACAACTGTGCTTCCATCTGCAGGAGCAATGCCTGAAACGGTCAATAAAATAATCAATCAATCAACCCAATAACGTCTAACGGATTCAGTGCTTGAAAATGAAGTAATCGAAAGCATACAGATTATGGACAATAGTGTTGCAGCCACCAAAAAACAAATTAGACGTAAGCGATAATGTATAAATAACGGACAAGTTTGAATAAATATCTGATCCCGCATTTGACATGGACATGTCTTTGAATATAGATCGAAGTAAAACATATTTCAGTATCCGACTAAAGATCCTAATGGACAAGATCGAAAAGAATTACAAGTGCATTAAAAGTACCCTTTCTTTTCACTTTCGTGTGAGGCTTTCTTAGAAATCGATAGACAGCTGGTACAATACAATAATGATAATTTCGACCCGATGCCCAAGATGGATTTGCTAACAATCTCTTTGTGATTATGTTCAGCAGAGTAAGTTATTTCATCGATTTGAAAAAAATCGAGGAATATTTAAGCGACATTTACATTGCCACGACAATTACCGGACTCGCTAGACACAGTGACGATTGCAACAGATACATCAGCTAATGTATGGTTGTCACAGAATAAGGCAAGAAATAACTTGGTTTTGCCTTAGTTCTATTTTTCACCTTTATTCGTTGTGCAGGCGTACAACGTTACCTTGGGTGAATCATTGTTTCTAAAGGTGAGCGATTCCGAAACTACATGCGACGAGAGTCACGAAAGGCATGGTATACATGAGCATTTGACCATGACTATTATTCACTCCCCTATGGATTTAAGGTTGATTCATTTCAAACTGTGGCACAGGTCATTTGGATTTTGTCAGGGGGTGAAAGTTCTCCATTATGTTCTCCGGCCATAGAGGTAAGTGTTAAATTTATATTTGATTTACGAAACCTATTCTCGTTTGTATGTCATATCGGGTAATGAAGTCTTTTACGTTGCGAACTTTGCTATTACAGTTTAATTTATGAGTATGTATCTAGCAATTTAATTCAGAACCCATTATTATAACCAGTTTGGTTTTATTGTAGTAGCTGTTTAGGGCTGACGGTAGCTGTTTAGGGGTGGGCGTAGCTGTCCAGAGTGGCGCGCTGTCTGTTTTAAGTTTGAGAGTAGCTGTCCATAGTGCAGTGTGCTGTCCGTACGTATATGTATACGTAAGATTATACAGGTGGTGGAACCACGAATATAGACGTAACCAATACAAGGGTGCTGGGTGCCGTCTGTACGTATAATTGCTTGTGGTGGATCCGTGAAGGGTGGGAGCGGTCGATAAATGTGGGCCAATCCAAGGATCCAGTGAAACTGTGTGGTGTAACAGTTTGTGAATTGTTTGTATGACTGTTCAAGTTTTACAGTGATGTTTGTTTCAATTGATTGTAGTTTCAATCGAGTGCAATATTGTTTGCATTACATGAGATTATGTGAATCTCGCTTTCAGTATTGCATTACGTGAGATTATGTGAATCTCGCTTTCATAGCATTCATGGTTTATTTGAAACTTAATGTATCACATGCGTGAGATTGTGAATCTCGCTTACATTGCGTGATATTAGTGGAAACATTTTTGCAGTCCATGAGGTTATTTGAACCTCACTTTTTCATGCTAGAGGTATATGAATCATATTTTTGTATTTTTGTTTCTTTCATTTCATTTCGTGAATGTGTGGGTAGAGTGATTGGATCAATCGTATGATAGGAGTGGGAGAGAATCAGTGTATTTGAACTATATACTCGTAATTTGTTTTATAAATTTCCATGATCCATCACATGGTGTTTGTGTTCATTTAATCCAAGAAAAGAAACCCACTCGGTTTCAATTCTGTTACAAAGATATTCTACAAGGACTCAAACGAAATTCTAGATCATAGTGAATAATTCAACTTGCATAACCTGACTTCTTTGACCCACAACCACATCGTTTGTTAACAAACCTTTACAAATTAAAACTTGGATTACAACCTTACATTCGATGCGCTTCGCGTACAACATAAAGGTCTGCAGATTTCTTAAAGATATCAATGGGTTATACCCTATTTATAACTTTTCACTGAAACATTTGGACATGGTTGAGCAATATGTGGTAGATTTGCGCTTTCATGCTCTGCGACTAATCGGCCTGCTGATAATAGTTACGAATACATAGATGTGATTATCTCTGATAATCTGAGGTTGATGGATAGTGTATGTGGTCGATTCCGGGTTACTTACGTACCAACTATCATTTTAACCAGTCACGTTTTCAAATGTCCTATCACTATGTTAAGGTTAGCCTTAAACCAAAGCAGATTACAAAGATAGAAAGAGCAATACGAAACGGTTGCGAGATCACATTGACGCTTTCTCCAACACAGTTAACTCGAATGACTCCTTGGAAATAAGCTTAGTGCAGCCAGTCAAGATAACACTTCATGGTCATTAAAGTTACACAAGTTCATTCGTTAGCTGCCGCGTCACTAATAGTCTTATTCGATGTTAAATAACTTCAACCGCTCGTAATCCCAGATTTTCTTAACTGATCCACAGCCCAGTGTTTGTGACTCGCATTACAACTTGTTTAGAGGTCGAAGCAGCACGTGAGGACCGATAGCGTCTTTGGTGCTGTTGTAAACTATTCGGAAGGTCATTTTCGTAATGAGTCATATAAATAACACTCACTGACAAGTTCTTCTCGTAGAGATCGACCATGTATCCGCCCTGATCCACAAGGGTGAAGTTAAATTATTTTAGTCTGGCATTATGGCGATGAAGATATAAAGGTGCCACAGGGAGCAAAATAAATCAAAATCTCTAGTGTTCAATAGTAAGTGAAAACCCAAACAACATGTAACCTTGAGCAGCGACGCCTATGGAAACTCAGCTTTCATAACTGCCACAGCAGACTTCACATTTTAAATTAATTTGAATCGCTGAGGCAATTGTGACAATGTCTAGCGTGATATAGTATCTGGATATTCCAGTTCCTGCTCACATAATTTGTTTACTTTCAGAAATATATCTGGTTTAATGAGGATTGATTAATGTTAACCATATAATGTGAATGTCTTCAGGTCCATTATATCGTTAGAGAGTAATCGTTGGCAAACTGATGCGGCCTCATAATAACTTCTGGCGCATTGTTGCCAGCACGAACTGACCCCACCAGTTTTTCCAATCATTCCACGAGTTGATTTACTTGTTGGTGGTCAACAACATGCACTTGAACCCGGGTTTTGACACTTTGATCGTCAAAGATTTGTTGTTTGATTCCCTTCTGCAGGCGCGACTACTCAGAGCGTTTCGTTGTTTAGATTGTCTATCTGCACCCGAAGAAGAACTTTCTCCTCTTTTGCTGTATTTCACGATCCAATATATAATATTTTAAAATCTTTTGGATCAGCAATCTTAACATCAAACATTAGGGATAGTCCAAGATTATCTGCCATGATGAACCTTCGCATATGTGGACTGGCATCTCTTTGATTTGTACTCGGGTAATTCTAGTTGTTGAAGATTTGTAAGTACCTCCCCCAGATCCCTTTGGGTATCCTCCAAACTAGTGTGAAAAGTTATACTAATTTTTCTGGCGTAGGTCAAATTTCTGTACCAATTATAGCAGTTAACTTAATGATTCTTACTCTGAGAAAGATTTCAAAACATAATAAAAAGGTTGTTTACCAAAACTGTCACTGATTTTGGAACAAGGTCAGAAGCTAGATACAATGTTTCTATTATTATTTGTTTACCTCAATGAAATAAAAAAAAATAAAAACTGTCAGGTCAAACAGAACTGAACTCAATGTTACATTACAATAGCATGTAATGGAATTAAAAAAAATAAAACTAACAAATAATTGTATTAAATATACATAACACTATAAAGCATCAAACAACATCCTTGCACATCAACGCGCCGATATATATCTCATCAAAGACTTGAATGAAATTATTAATATGCTCGATAGATATACGTGTTCACTACCAACGCGGTCACGACTATTACAAGTTGATCTAGGTAAAGAATTTCTGTTGCACTGTTAACAAAACAAAGGTGTTCGCTATTGCTAGACAGATCAATATATGTCGCCAACAAGCTATTGTGCAACGATTCAACAGTACGTTTGTTGAATTTATTTGGACGTATAATATCTGTCAGTGAGGTCCCGGATCACAAGCGATCTCACGGAATGAGTATCACGACTTCAATCGGTCACCTGCGATAATAAATTGCAAATTATAAACAGTGACTTGTAACTAAACCCTTTCACCAGGCAGTATACACTGAGGATTCCAATCAAACAGATTTTTATGTTGAACATACTTACCTTTATTGTGATATTTGGCCAAATCATGCTGAGCATTTTTAAGTATTATACTACCTTATAAATGACCACCGCTTGGACAATATAGTCCAAAGACTCATAATGTCTTGAACTGCCTGTATATTGACTCCATAGTTTGTCTTCGCATGCAAATATATGTGCAAAAAACTCCGTGTATATTCCACTTAGTCTCTTCACCTTATGAAAAGTTCATATTCTTACAAAAAAGCGTTGAATTTCATTCACATATTACAATGCCAAACACATCATTTGAACTAATTTATCATTAGTAATCTTCATTGATGTTATATTTTGCTATTTACGTCGTCGTTAATATTATAACTCGACTATTCGCGTGCTTAATCAATCACACTAGATGGCCTCCTCAAAATAAGCTACTCCAATGTTCATGCACAATATCATATAAAGATTTTCACCTTTTTTCTCACAAGATTATTCTAATCTATGTTGTTGCGCTTACAATATATTCCTAAGTCTTGCTATTTATCAATTTGTTTCGGATTGGTATTTAAATAATTAATGCATCTTTTTATTCCTCTTTAACACTTGTTCTGGTTCCAAAATGGTAACTAGAATTAAGGAAAGGACAATACTTTCATTCAAATGCTACAGTACAAAATGCACCGGCAAGATATATTATGATTAGGTTGAATCCAGGCAAGTGCCGAACACGAGTAAAACAGTCTTCTAGCTTCTGAACTTATAACTATAAAAAATTGAAAAATGGAGGTACTTTATGGCAACTATTTATTGTAATTATGCCTGAGTAATATTGCACCAGTGTTAATCTTGTTTTAATATTTGATCTCACCACAGACATTTCTAGTGTTCTAATGTTGTAGTCAGCAAACACATCTGTAGCAAGCAGTTTCACATCAACACTTCCAAAAGTCCTTGTTTGTCCTTCCTCCTCTGGCCAATATAGTTCACATTTATGCTGCAAACGTATAAAAAGCGACATAAAAGTGCTCTACTCAGATATTTGAACCACTCGATTTAAACTAGTATTTCTTGCGAAAGATACCATTATATTGTTTTATCTTTGTTATCAATGCTTAACATAAGAAATAAAACTCAGGGAATCATCGTCGACCAAGCAAGAAGAAAAATGTCTTATTCAACGGTAGCAAACGTAATACTAATGAAGGTAGTTCCAGGAGAGAGTTATGGTAATTACCACTCCACAAAATATGATGAAAACACCCACAACAAAACAGGAACAGAAAATAAAATAAAATAAATAAACAAACAATAAATATTACGGTAAACGGCATTATGTCACCGACGAAAAGAATCTATTTGTAGCATTCCATCACCCAATCACAATAGAGAACACAAAGATCGTCTACCCACACAATAACTCAATTATTGATACTATCAACAGCTATTTCTCATATATAAAAACTCGCAAATATTGATGCGCTCTATAGAAGTTAAATAATTCAGTTTACGTACTCTTCCACCTTCAAAAAGTTCAGTTAGCATCACTATCTTTTCCACGTGATATTGCCACAACATCCGCCAAAAGTCGTTGAGATTGTCTTTGGTTGTACCTGAAGGAGAATTCTTATGCATATAGATCTAAATGTAGCTCAGAAAGCATAGTCCATTTAGTACACAAGCGCATACTTTCATAATTACGCAATATTTACCTATGTATTAAAGAAAAGAAAACCAAAAATGTGCTGTTGAAATGGAACCATTGTTGTCAAACCTACGTCTTGCTGCTTTAAATGTTTATGCTAGCTTTATAAGCTGAAGGAGTCTCCTCTTGGTCGTATTGAACGTGAACATTATGCTGATCAATGCACGTGTTGATATAAAGTTTAAGCTGCAATGTTTGATACTGAAGAAAAGCTGACTGTCATTTCGCTAATGCTACCAAATGGCCTATGGGTGCATTATACATTAGGGTGAAACAACTTGCTCTAATAACACGGTCGATCCGTATCGCACAGTCTAGATCGGAACAGGCAGACCTGTGTACTGAACTTGTTCGAAACCTTTAGCCTCATTAAACTGAATGCAACATATGAACTGTAATATATCGCTAAGTTTATGATTCTTAAAGCAGATTCCAGTGGAATATAATAAGTTGTCCATGAAGACAAGTTTCCAAAACATTGTACTATGATTTAATGTGGTTCAAAAGAAATAATAAAAAATTAAAAATTTTCAGCAAAATTGTAATAAGAACTAAATTGTTACCTTGAGAAGCAATATACATCTTTTGATGAGAATAGCCCTGAAAGATAGAACAATAATAGTGATAGAAGGGATTGAGACAACATGAGAATAAGGAAGTGAGATTATCTCCTTACCAAATGTTAATATAGGCGTCACGTTTAGTTAGAAACTTACTCCAAATTTGTAAGCAATGGCAATACATATATTTATTACAACTTTGGATATGATACTCAGAGTTAAATATTTAATTTAGATAAATTAAAGAAACGAATATGATCATCATGAATCAAAGAGAACACAATCTACTTTTCATTTTTATGTGTGCGTATTTGCGTCAGATCAGTTTTTTAGTTCCACTCATTGTAGATTATGAGTTTCTCGTTTCGGTTCAGTGTTTCTTACACTACATGTTTTAACAGTAAAATCTAAAGGCATGCCAGTTTCAAAGCTCAGAATTGTAGATCTTGAAAGAAACTTACGTCAATAAAGGATGCATTGATGTAGTCGCTTGGGTCGTCACCCATAGGCTTCAGTATGACTCTGTTTACGTCATCTGACGGATACAATAAAGCAACGAAGGTCGGTTATCAATATTTTTCATTTAGCTCTTCGTTATTAAAATTTTGGACGTTCTTTACATTTGACGCACAAAAGCAATATTAAAATAATAGAGTATATAGAATTGTTCAGTACATAAGTAAAATGACATCAATCAAATTAAACAAACTTCAGTAGACTATTTTATTCTTGTTATTTATTGGGAAAGTATCCCTAATACTAGGAACACTGCTAAACAAGAACACAAGAGAGTACCTTGGCATTTTAGCAAATGAAACAAATATCATTAATTATACCTACTTTACCAGAGCTATTTAGGTTTATCACCATAATGTGTCAATGTAGGGAAAATATTGATTGGATGTGACCAGTGCAAACCGCGTATACCATATACGGATTTATAATCATTTTGATAAAAATATGTAAACTTTGCAAGGATAGATCTGTTTATGTAAATTTAGCAAGGATAGATCTGTACATTTCTTAAGAATAATGAAGTTAATGTAAAGCATTTAAGGAATTATCAATCAATGTAATCTACAGGGGACTTTTTGTATCGTGTCCTTAAGTAGCTTCATAGAGAAAATGTTAAAATTCAGAATAAAATGTATAATAAATCCACTATCATTAGTTTAACATACTGTAAATTTTCGCTTATTATGGTGCAAAGGGCCTTATCCTCTCAAGTCTTCCCCTGAGAATTATAACAATTTATTTTGCAAACTTCAAAAACATAATATTGTACAATTTCCGTTCGTTGGTGGATGCCTTCATCCAAATATCCTGAAGAGTCATTGAAGGTTAAAACCCTAATAAACGAAAGTCAAATTACATGATAAGGTACTCCAAAATATATGAACAAGAATGTAGTAAAATTATCTTAATCCAAATTTTCATCCTTTCTTAAAAAGAAAATGAAAATGCAATTCGGAGCTACCCAGACTTAACAGAGGAACAGTTCTGTTGAAAGTATTCTGACAAGAAACAGTAGGAACGCAACAACTCAAACTTACATGCATAAAGTTGCTTATATCTATTTTTGTTCTTATTTTCAGGGCGAAGAGCAATAGTTGTCGGGAACTGTGGACCTGACGGCAATTTCTAGATAAATGATACAGAAAGAATCAAGATTGATTCCGCAATTTGGATCATTTTTCATAAATCTGTATGCAAATGATTGTACGAAATTCTATTAAGCAATTATTTGTCTTGATTGTCGCAAATTACTTAACAAATAATCATATCAGGAAGAACTTTTAAATGATATATAAATAACCTTTCGCTGTCCAGTTAAGGACAAGACTATAATGTGGAATATTTTGTATCCTCCACCATTTCGGGAACGTTTCCATAGAAGTTCCGACGATACGATGGAAAATTATTAAAATTTTCTGTTATGACCCTATGGTCTCAAATTAAGTAACACGAAAGAGCGATAACCAAGATCTTTTTTAAAATTCAACAAATAATTTATTTCCCTAGAATAACAAGTGATTTTTTTCTTAAAAAACTTAGAGTATTGTGAATTAAATCCAAAATAGCTTCAAACGTTTTATCACAAGACCAAATGTATAAATTTCCAATTGAATTCCAGCTATATACCAAATGAGTTCCAGTATTGAATGTGGTGATGTGGCTGCAGTCTCAAACGTGGAAACTTGCCAAGGTTCTGGATTATAATAATGTACTAACAATTGTTTAATGCACCACATTGATATAGTCCAAAATGTCCTTGTCTGAATTCCAAAATTTACTGTTTCTGTCTATGAATATTATTCATGATCACTTTCTATTTTCAGTGAATACAAATGTGAGCAAATAATTCCACCCCAACGAAAACCTCAACACAACAATGAAACTGATTCTAATTCAAAATGCGAAGCCAAGAATGAGTAATGTCTCAAGTAAACATTATAAAAAAAAGCTGAGACACAACAATTCAACCAAGATGGGAATAACAAGTTCATTTCTAGAACGTCTGTTGTCAACAAGACAGATATATGATTAAAATCATAATACAGAATATGACGAGAATCAGGTACACTGGCTTTTCAACAGGACAATTCGAATGTCCTAGACTTAGATTAAGACAAACATAATTGTCTCCATTGATAATGACTTTAATATTTAATATCTATTCAGAGAGATATATTAGTTATGTATTATGTTGTTTACAAAGTAAATGTCAAAGGTCAGGTACAAACTGAACTTGATTTTGGAGTAATGTCAATTATAAAATACATTATTCATAACATAATGAAGGAGAAAAAATACAATCAACATTGCAAATTAATTATACACCACAATCTCTCTCTCTCTCTCTCTCTCTCTCTCTCTCTCTCTCTATATATATATATATATATATATATATATATATATATATATATATATATATATATATATATATACGTACATATGTATATATCTCTATATGTATATATTTTCATATGTATATATTTTCATATGTACATATGTATATATCTCAATATGTATATATTTTCATATGTACATATGTATATATCTCTATATGTATATATTTTCATATGTACATATGTATATATCTCTATATGTATATATTTTCATATGTACATATGTATATATCTCTATATGCATATATTTTCGTATGTACATATGTATATATACCTATATGTATATATGTACATGTGTATATATTGATATGTCTATATGTCGCTTATTATTAAATATACTTATTTGACCAAATCGAGACACAAATGAAGTAAATTATACATTTATTAAAATATTGAATTCACACGTGGTTATTTAATGAAATTTATATTCTATGTAAGAAATCAATACCTCAAACTCCTTCGGAAGAAATTTCTCATCAAGAAATTTCTCTTGGACATAGTCCCAGAACATTGGGAGTAGCACAGCTCCAGCCGATAATGCACGTCCTATATTGTAGTATGTTTCCGGATCGTCCATTTTTATTTTAGTCGCTGTTTGCTCTTGCTTCGGCATTTTTGAGCAAATACTTTCATTCGATTCTTTTCTCATTCCTTGGTTTGGCTGGATATCATTGCCTACGGTATAATAAAAAATCACATTCATAATCTCGGTATAACTAAATATATCATCCAACTATGGTCTTTCACCGTTTAACTCGCCGATCTTGTGCTGCTTTCTATTTAGCCAGGTTAAATTAGATTGTTGTATAACTACTTACTTAAGCAAAAAAAATAAAAAATAAAAAATGGCAAGAATCTACTTAAGGAAATTTAAAAGCAAGTGGGTTTCAGACAAATATAGTAAAAAAAATGATACAATTCCTGCTCTTGTGTATGAGAGAAAGGTCACGAATAATAACAATGTTGGCAAATTGAATATAAATTGTTTATAATAATACTTGAAGAAGGTAATTGTGAAAGCCTTTCAAATATATAAACGTTCAATGGCAATGCCGATTATCCCATAGGACACTGCAGTTGGTAGCGACTACCGCCTTTGTTGACTGTAATTCTACTAAATCCAAACGTTTTCTAGAACTGCCTGAGCAATTTTAGTCATCTTTTAAAGTACTTATTCTTCCTTTCATCTGTATTCTTAGCTTACACTTTTGATTTCATGTTATAAATGCTCACATCATTATTTAAGAATCCATATACTAACTCGTACTGACGAACGCCGAATTCTCGTAAACAAGGTCCTCATTCTTCTTTCTGGACAAATATCTTGTTCTCTCAGTAGTAGACGATGAGCGTTCGCCCCTTCTGCAAAATTAATTCTCATTGTAGGTTAATATTAGTTGCCCAAGACCTTGTAGTTATAGAGTCTTGAATTAGAAAAACTGTGTGCGTGTCGAAGAGACAGTTTGGGAAATTTGTATTAAACCACTCGTCACACAACTATTCAATAATTAACTGAACAAACTAGCATACCGACTTCACAATTTTGCTATCTGTGGAGGCAATGTTATGAAAATACATCAATGGTAAGAGCCACTTATGTACGTATCTTCCTAGAATTTTCTGTCTTGCTTAGCAATAATTATCGTTTTTATTAACATAAAGCAGATCAAATATGCACTTTATAACTAAATCAAAACTGTTTCATTAATTAAATAATATTTCCTTGTTTCATTGCTATTACTTCATCAAATTTGATTACTTACCACTGTTTAATATACCCACCATTTCCATTACTACGACGGACCTCATATGAGAGATTGGTATTTCTACCATTCTGCCTGTTGTAGAGTTCATGGGTCATAACGTTGCTATGGAAACCGAATGAACTCACTTCTTTCTCACATTATAGCAGGTAGTTTTTTGAGAGGATGCTTACATTATCGTTATCAATCAATTCAATTATGAAAGCCTAATCGAATCGGATGCGGGAGGTCGCGGGTTCGAACCCTGGCCGAGCCATACCAAAGACTTTAAAAAATGGTACTAACAGTTGCCTCGCTTGGCGCTCAGTATTAAGAGGTTA
>JAECUM010035828.1:0-33438 GCA_016617855.1 Megalonaias nervosa
ATATAGGAGCAGTAACGATAAGATTTTCAAGATGTCCACTTTGGCAGCCATATTGGATGTCAGTTAGGTACGATTTTCATTCATGACCAACTAGACAACATAAGTCTTTTCGTGAAAACCCAACGTTCATATGACTATCCATTTCGGAGGAGTAGTGATAACAAGACTTTCAAGATGGCCATTGTGGCAGTCATATTGGATGTCTGAGCATTTAGGACCAACTAGACTATGGGATGAATGTGTGTGTAAAGTTTCAAGGCTGTCCTCCAAGTAGTTTAGGAGAAGTAGTGATAACAAACATGCCAACAGACAGATGATGAATGGATGACAGACAACAGACCATCCCATAAGCTCCTCTGGTCTATGACCAGTAGAGCTAAAAAAAACCCCCAAAAAGTAATGTTAGTTTTTTTCTTCAATTTACATGTTAAGTCCAGGAAGTGAAAATGACCAAGTGGAGATAAAAGTCTTTTGAGAGGTGCATATCTGAAGTAAGGCCACACTGTATACTTTATAACCCTATTTACACCAAACAATCATACACCAAAATAATGGAAATTAAAAATTATTTAATGATACCTAACGTTTAAAAGGTCTCTTTTAAATAGCCAATATAACCAGAGAGGAAAACCTGGAAAATTCTTTTCCTTTAAAAATTAAATCCTGTGCTAGCTATGAAACTGTAGAGTGGAACTTTAAAAAAAAGACGAACTTTTGTGCAATTGCTTTCTCTTTTTCATATCATCATGTATGATTTTCTCAATAAACTGGTACATTAATATTGATGTTATGAATAAAAAATAAGCCAATTAGCCTATCTTGCTCTTGCTGATACAATGTTTTGTGGCAGTATTGTGTCTGAAATGTTTTTAACTGTGGGGAAATTAAATGTTTTAGAACACGGAAGTAACATAAACTTGAGCTAGATGAAAGTAAAATGTAGCAAAAATGTTTCTTTTCATTCATTTGTAACAAAATTAAGGAAAAATAAAAAGGCAGATTCACTTGCTTCCTTATACTACTGTTAGAAGAATTAGCAAACTTTGTATCATTTGACCTTTATGAATCTGATCTGTTCCATCCCTATTCAACCTGTAAACTTTATCAATGACACTTCAGGAATAATTGTGGTAAGTCTTGTGTTCCTGCCTTTAGCATAACATTGGTTGCTATGTTGAGAAAATACAATATGCATTTTTAAAACAGCTCACAGTTCCAATTCATGACTGATTAAGATAAATTTTTACTTGTTCAATTACTGATAAATGCACCGAGACTGCTACTTGAAAATAAAACAACAGTTCTCTTTAGATTGTGTCTGAAAACATAAGTTCATGAAAAATTGTTTTGTAATATATCATCTCAAAATTATACTGCATTAAAAATTATTTTGGCAATAATTGTTGGTGTCTGAAAACAAACATCCTTTAAAGACACAGAGAAAATACAGGATTTTGTTTTAATGGTTTGATAGGTACTGCCACAGCCATACAATTTAGTAAAAAAGTGCATGGTGATTGGATCGGATGTAATGTCAATATTTACCCTTGCATAATTATTGAAGTATAGGTGATTGGCAAGTCCATGAAAGAAAAAAAGCTTTCATGCCTCTTGTATCTTCTGCTTTGTGGCTGTATGGTGTTTAAATGATTTCTTAAAATATGATGGCCAAATAACTGCATAGGATAATTATGGACATCTCATGTCCGATGACTTACATATCGACTTGGCAAATAGTAATTTAAACCCATTTGTTGGTCAAGTATAGCAAACATTGCCATTTGAGGACCTTGTGTATGTATGTGTGTCTGTGTGCATGCCAATCTGAAAGATATTTTTTTATTGGTAGGTACTCATATGAGCAAAATATGATTATAAACAGACAGACAGGTAGATTTATAGCAATT
Source organism: Megalonaias nervosa (assembly GCA_016617855.1). Taxonomy (NCBI): domain Eukaryota; kingdom Metazoa; phylum Mollusca; class Bivalvia; order Unionida; family Unionidae; genus Megalonaias; species Megalonaias nervosa. Next base: position 1,908 of record JAECUM010035828.1, read on the forward strand.
AAAAAAATATATCTAAGCGTTTGAAGAATTAGCAAACATTGTACCTTTTGACCTCTATGAACCTGGTCTGTTCCTTCCCTATTCAACCTGTAAACTTTATCAATGACATCTCAGGAATAATTGTGGGAAGCCTTGTGTTCCTGTCTTTAGCATAATATTGGTTACTAAATATGCATTTTTAAAATAGTACACTTTTCCTCATGGGCTGGGGGGGGGGGGGGCTTGTATGCGACTTTGGGACCAACAAATACTGTCCTGTGGAAGAAATGCATAATAATTATTGAAAAGCACTGTTTAGACGCTCACAATTTCAATGTTTCACCTATACCACCAATTTAAATTGTACAATAATAACACCCGTTTATCTTTATGGTTCTGCTCTGGTTATTAGATACTTCTGAAACCGGGACTGGTGTAAGGTGAAGTTGCGTGCATTTGCAACAAGTCCAGTGGACAGAATGTTAACATACCACTATGGTACTTTCATTGGTTGTGATTAAAATTTCTTAATATGTGGCATTAGGGAAACAACAGGCTGCTTAAAGAAGACAGTTGATCAAAATGGCTGCTCCCACGTGCTCGTGAAATGAAGTTGAAATAATCAAAAGTACACTAACTTTAGCAGTTATTAAAATAGGCAAAAATGAATTTTGTCTACTCATCAATATGTGTTCATCTCCCTCATTATCAAACCTGTACAAGAGCTTAATGATATAAGTAGGTATTCCAAGTTTGATTAAAATCAGATCAGCAATACGGTATCCAGAGTGGTAACAAGTTCAGCCAAACAGGTGCAAGATCACCTTATTAATATGCGTTGATCTCGTTCACTATCAAATCCATCTGAGATCTGGATGATACATGCATATATTCCAAGTTTGATCGAAATCAGATCAGAAATCTGGCCTTCAGAGTGGTAACAAGGTCAGCCAATAAGATGCAAAGGATTATCTTATTAATATGTTGGATCTTGCTCAATACCAAATCGATTCAAGATCTTGATGATAAAAACCCATATTGTGTGTCAGTTAAATATCTAATTAGAAACACGGCTTCCAGAGGGGTAACAAGATCAACCAATTTGATGCAAGATCACCTCATTAATATGTGTTGATCTCACTCATTGTGAACTTGACCTTTAATGACATGCACCCCCACCCCCACATACACAATAATGAGCATGAAACAACTGCAACATTTCCAAGAGTAATTTTTTTAATGTTTAGATGGTTAAAAGTATGTCCTGGAAACATTTACAATGAAGGACCTTCCAGGGCCTTTGCCTCCTGGGTAACCACCATAGTCTCCATCCTCTTGACGCTAAGCCTTCTTGTTTACACTCCCCAACAATATTCCTGGATCTGCCCCTGTTGACCAAGATCTTGATGATTTAAGCATATATTCCAAACCTAATCAAAATCGGATTAGAAATGTGGCCTTCAGAATAGTAACAATCAAAGTCAATCTGGTGCTTATCTGATTAATGTGTGGCTCTTGTTCTTCCATCCAAGATCTTAACGATATAAACCCCTATTGCAATTTTGATTAAAATAAGACCAAAAATATGGCTTCCATAGATGGTAACAAGCTCAACCAATCAGATGCAAATCAAACTTGTCAGAGATCTTAATGGTAATCAAAATAAGATAAACAAATATGGCATCCAGAGTGGTAACAAGTTTAACCAATCGGGTGCAAGATCAATTCATTAATATGCATACATCTTACTGACTATTGAATTTGTCAGAGATTTTGATGATATAAACATATATTCCATGTTTGACTGAAATTGGATCAGAATATGGACTCCAGGATGGTAAGAAGCAATTGTCTACAAACAGATGCAGGGCCTTACAACAGCATACCTGCCATATTTCCAGAGGGTTATTGAGACTCAAAAATGTGTTTTTAGGTCGGGGGGGGGGGGCAGTGCACTCACCACCACCCCAAAGCAAGATCGTCCAATTCAGAATAAGTTCTTTTCATATAAACCTAAAGAAAATCAATGAAAAATCAAATCTGAATCAAAGAAAATAGCACATGTTTTCCTTAAAGCATTTAATTCACTTACAGGCAAAATATAGTTGGTACACTTAGCACTGTCAAATGTCATCACCATGCAAACACAAGTGTACACTAAAAGATTCACAACCACACAGACATTTAAAAAAAAGCACGAATTTTCTGTCTATAAAATATATTGGACATTCCAAGATAGTCTTAATTAAATGCAGTCTTTGCTGCTATCAATAGTTCAGTTGGGGGTTTGAAAATACAAGTGTCATTTGCGTTCTTCTTTGCACTCATTTGAGACTGGATGGTACTGTTGTTCAAACTTCCCTGCTGGATTCTCTGAGCGAATTCTGGTCAGAATTGAGCTGCTGTTCTTCCCGACCATAATGCTGGCATTATCATAACTGTATTTGATCCAGTGTGAACACATGATATGCTGGTTCTATAGAAAAAAGAAAACAAATCACATTTGGGACTGAATCTTCCTTGTAATTTTATTGATCCATACCAACTATTTTATCTGTTGTTTGATGAGATAAAATAGGGGATCATGGCTGCTAATTACAATACTGATATTCCTGTTTGTCTCTTGTGTTAAATGAATCAAGCAATTAAAAATTAAACAATCATAAATACCCTTCCAATACATTTTGACATCCACATAATAAAATTAAACATGATAATACATCTACTGAAGTATTTCTGACAGTGTTATGCATTCACTATCATACACATATTTAATCACCATTCTCACTTTTACACATGGTGACCTGCAAAAAATAACAGTCAAAACAAATAGAGAGCAGGGCATATCTTCCATGACCACTGTCACAAAATTAATTACTGGTAAGTTCTTGATTACATTCAATATTTCTTGCTAAGTAAGCAGAAGTATTCTCTGAGATAATTTTGTACCTATTCATGACCGACTAAGATAAATTTTGACTTGTTCAATTACTGATAAACAAACTGAGACTGTTACTTGAAAATAAAACAACAACTTTAAAAAATTATATCTAAGTTTTTCTATTATTGAACATGCTTCATTATTATTTTATGATTATCATTATTATATTATTATTATGATTATTAAATAGAAGTTGGAAATCACAGAATATATCATAACAGTTATTAATATAATCTATATATCTTTATTTGACATCCATAGCACCCAAGTTCCTGAGAGGCTGTGTCGATATGAAAATATTTGGAAAGGGACATATTGCCATGGGGATGAATGGTCCAAGGGGATGAATTCCTAAGGAACAAACTATCTGGGGACAAATTGGCTGAGGATGAGTTGTTCTTGAATACTAATCATTCTCTAAAACAACTTGCCAAAAGGTGATGTCATGGATGTGACAGTTATGGCCAATAAACAATCTCAATGACATGATATTTTACCAACAGACAACCCATCAACAACAAACACAAAACTGACACCTGCCAACAATTTGTTGCACTGTATAACAATAATGAAGAAAAGTCACCAAGTTATTAACAGCATGAATAGATTTTGCTTTAAATATAAGTATACTTGGATTAAATATTACAAACTAAAAAAGTCAACAACATTCAAGCTGCACTGAAAAGCATGTTTATTATAAGGTATAGTTTTAATGATGGTAAATGTACATTATCAAGCTATAGTAATTGCAGGCAAATGTATCAGAGTTTATTGGTGTTGTGTGACATATCGACACATGAAGGTTATATTGTGCTTAGACAATGGACATTATATACCTTGACCAAGGATACAGCGAGGAAGACGCAAAACAAACATCTTGGTGACCAAGACTAGGGAAGTATGTGATGTCATTCATTAGTACCCAATTTTTGATCTTTTGATAAAACAGTAGACTGTTAGAAGTAGATGAAATTGGTAAAGTGCTAGGTTACTTTATTAAAATAGTGACTGACTGTTAAACTTGATGAGTGGAAGAGAGAATTAAATTACATGATGCACCAAGAGGGCCCTTGAACATAAAAACAGATGTGCCAAAGAAGGAAATTATGTGGTAATGGCACTTTTGCACTGTCATTATAAAGTTCTGAACAGGATAAAATATTCAAATTATCATAGTCCAGAATGGGAGGATATTCTAAAATAAAAAAAAAACAACAGCATTTGCAACCTGGCAACTCTACCAGTTATAAAAACAAGTATCATAAGATCTTTAGAAGTTATTTACACAAGAACAAGAATCAAGTTAAAAAAGAAAAAACATGGCCTTTCTTGGTCTAATGACTTGGCAAAATCTATTTTTATTTGTCAACCCTTGTTCTAAGTAATACTAATAATAATAATCCTTCTTAAGCTGCCATAAATTAAAGGCCTATATTACACAAACTGATTGGCTGGCAGTGGTTGTTAAAGGCGCATCATCACATTTTGACTATTCAGTGCTAAGGCTAGGGTAGTCAAGTTCTTTCCTCAGAGACCCACAGCAGCCAACCCAATTAATCGGTGCAGGATTCAAACTGGCAACCCAATGACCATGCATCCAGTATACTAGTCCACTAAGTAACTTCCTATGTAACAGGGAGGGAATGGCGTCATTTTAAAATTGTCGAAAGTAAGTGCAAAATAAGCTTATACTGTACTGGCATTTTTTTCTAAAAGAATTCTAATCAAAAACTATAATTCAGTTTCAAAACAAACTGTACAAACCTAACATTTTAGTATATTCCAATAAAATGACCATAATTTGGATTAGTCCATTCTGCAAAATTATTATGGTATATGAAGATTTTCAATGGAATCTGGCACAAGAATGCTGGACAGTTAACATATTAATTTCCAGTTGCATGGGTTGTCCCGGGTTAATAGAAACACCGAAATACACTGAAAAACCGAAATACACCGAAATACGCACCGAAATCCACTTGTATTATAACAAGCCAGGATATATGATGATAGACAAAGACAACTCAGGATATTTTTTAAAAAGCATTATGCGTCAGCAGATCAGGGTCTATGTTGTTTGCATTTGGACCTTGATTATGCGCAAGTATAGCTGGTAGGTTCCGAATAATTAATGCTAAGATTCCTGATCAGCATGATCATGTTAGCATCTCTTAAAATAGTTGATTCGAGAAATGTAGTAATCATATCAAGAAGACATGATTACTTGTCAATCTTTGTGCAAGGCAGTTCAGCAAAGCCTCCTTGACATGGATTGCAAAGATAAGAATAACACTAATACCTCTAGCTCTAAAATCTAATTTAATAAACAATTTCATACTTCGCACATTTTCATTCACATTACTGATACTACTAAAACAAATACATAAGGCATCATTTTAATATTAAACGAATTGTGTTTCATGTACCTGTCACACAACTACAAATTAAAACAGAAGAAAAGGAGGAAAGGAAATGTCTTTAGACAGTTTCTTAGTGTAAATGGATATCTTCAAAGTTTCTGTCCTTTGATTTTTGATATTTTTGTTTGTCATAAATTTGTTGAAGTCCTGTCGGTTGGGACAGTTCACCATATTTTTTAATAAGTTTTTCAATATTTGATGCAGTTTCATTTTTCCAGTCATTTCTGTAATGTCAACTTAAACATCTTCTCGAGTTTCCATGCAGAGTTAAGCTAAGAAATTTCCCGACATATTAAACCAGTGACAAATTACTTGCCAGATTCCCCTCCCTAGCCATGTGACCATCGTTTTGTACATATTGTCCTTTTTCAACTGAGTATAGTACCTGTGGATCATTACAAACTGATCTTTGCCATGTTGCGGATCCAAAGGTCTATACTCAGTTTTCCGCTGGACTTGACATTTTAAAGAATACTTCACATTAGGGGATGCACCAGCAGATGTATCCCATACACCACAGTCGTCTAAAACAGAACTTTTGCCATTATTCGAATTGTTTCGAGGTTTTTCGCATTATTCACAATGAAGTATACCATTTCTTTCAAACCACATGGAATGAATTCTATGCTTGAGCCTAATTTTAACAACAATTCCACAGCTTTTTCTGTGTCAAGAATATTACTCTGGTCTAGGTGTGTGCATTAAATTCTAACATGAATTAAGATAATTAAAACAATGTGAATTAAACCGACTTTTATCGTTCGTTCCTGAGATTATCTCCGTTCCGGAACGATCAGTCGTTTATCATACCACCTCCGTTCCGTAACGATCATCAGTTTATGATACCTGCCCAATAAAGTACGACCGGGTGACGAGTGCTATAACTAGGAAAAAGAGTAAATAATTCGTATCAAAATCACATAAATCATATTTTATTTTGCATTATATTACTATTCAAACAAAAGCAAATCATAATTCCTGTCTGTACACCAATATATACACAGAGAAAATGTAAATACATGTGTATTTCGGAGCGTAATTCGGTGTATTTCGGTTTTTCAGTGTATTTCGGTGTTTCTAGTAACCGGGTTGTCCCAGTAGGTAGCAAAATTTATAGCATATGTGATGCAACTGTAACACACCTTGCTATCCAACTTCGATGCAATATATTGTTTTTCCTTGACTAAAATAAATGTGGTGTAGTCCTATCAAGACAGTAGCATTTCCAAATAATTACTTAGCAAATTGATTGTACAGCTGGTGTCATTCAGGTGTCAAGTTTATTACCTAACAGAGATGCTCAAATACATAACTAATTAAATCCAACCGTAATTGTTTTCCTATTATCCTTTTTAATACGTGTGCGCACGAGTTCCTCTTCCCTCCACCCTACCCCCAACTCCGAGTGTTGGAGCAATTCACTATACTGTATCGGTACCTGCGTGATACTCTAAACCCCCTTGACAGAGTATTATTTACAGAGTGCAGTCAACAGCATATGGAGTGAACATATTGTTTTCTTTTTTTCGTAAAATAATTAGTACAGTCAAAGACGAAACTGTCGTGGCTAGAGGCCAGTTATCACGATATTTTAAAAGATATCACTCAAAATGCGTTATGTTGAGAGTTTCATCCTGCTACTTACATTCTGGACAGTTGAGATCCCTCACATGAAAACATACAGACACTATGAAACGTATTACTTCCGGGACAATCTTTCGCGGTGCCTGTTAAGCTTTAGTTCCCAATGGGAAGTAACTCAAGAATATAATTCAATTCAATTCAATACAATATAAATCGTAATTAAACAGGAAAAAAAAGCAATCACTTGTGTTATGAATAAGTGTTTGTAGGAGATTTAAGATCTAGAAAGATTATATATGATTAGTTTATTGAAATCTGTGATAATAGTGCAGATAAAAGTGACGTGGGTAGTGGGCAGTTTCCAAACTGCCCACTATATTTTTAGCTGCCCACTACGTGAGTCTGAGGACAACGAATCGTCCCATAACCCACCTAAAATAATACTATATATATATATATATATATATATATATATATATATATATATATATATATATATATATATATATATATTTCTGTTAAGTGTTTGAGTGTGAACACCAGCCAAGAAACTCATCATCCTGATACAATAGTGGCTATGATAATATAACGATTTAAAATGTAAATTACGCAGAAGATACATACACAAGAGAACATTTTTCTGTTAAGTGTTTGAGTATGAACACCAGCCAAGAAACTCATCATCTTGTTAGAATAGTGGCTATGATAATGTAACGATTTTAAATGTAAATTACGCAGAATATACATACACAAGAGAAAGGAAAGCACAGTGATACTATGTGAATAATTATTTTCAAAAATACAGCCACTTTGTATAAATGAGATTCTGTTGTGTGAACTGATGTATGAAGGAAAATAAACTTTATTCAAATATATGTAAATTGATATAGGTTTGAAAAGCTTTTATTTGCATGTAATCCTTCAACGTATGGTTCTTGATCTAGAGCACTATTTTCAGTAAGTTACTGTCATATCATATTTATCGGCCCCCAATTTGTGCGCAGTAACATTCTAGCACCGGTCAGCTAAACTGATGAAGTGATGATTAACCAGAGAGTAGTTGTATAAACAAAGTACATTGATATCAGCTGGTTACTCAGCATCACGAGGGCTTCCACGTGTGCCATACGTGCGTTGTTAATTTCGAGACTGATAAAGTAGATATCTCTTTAAATTTATTTAACACCAAGAACACGACCGTACTTACCAGTCTTATTAATGTATTTTGATATGTATATTGCAATCCGTTTCTGCAATGAACCAAATTAAAAATGTATCTTTGTCATGATATTGCCAAAATGTGTTCAAGGTACCGATAAAACAAACAAAATAACGAAAGCAAAGGTATATTATATATGTTTATTATTTGTATATGTGTGTTAGTAGTAGCATGTTGTGTGGTCATATTAGCGAAATCGAATTAACATAGTTTTCACTTTAGACTATACCGGAAAAAGCAAGAAAATATTTCCAGTGTAACATACTTATTAATAATTTCGTATCACTTCGACGATAAATCTTCCAATGTTAAGTGTTTAGGTGTGAACAATTTTTAAAAAGTCATTCTGAATCTGTTAAAATAATGATTATGAGAGTGTAACGCTATAAAATGTAAATTACGTAGCAGGCACGTATACTAGATAAATGAATACACAGTGGTACTACCTGATTAGCTTACTATTTCGAAAATACGACTACTTTGGGAAAAAAGATTCCGTTGTGAACTGGTGTATAAAGGAGAATACACTTTATTTCAAGAAAGATAAATTGAAATGGGCTTCAAAAGTCTTTATTGTCAGTATTGTCACGTATTGTCCTATATTTTCACGTATTGTCTTTCAGCTAGTTCACTATTCTCAGTAAATTACTATCATATCATATTTATTGGTCCCAACTTGTACCCTGTAACATCCAGGTACCGGCCGGCTCAACTGATAAAGTGATTATAACCCAGACAGTAGTTATATCAAGTCCATTGATATGAGCTGGTTATTCAGCATCATGTGGGTTTCCACGTTTGCTGTGTGTGGGTTGTAAATGTCAAGGCTCTTAGAGTTGATATCTGTTTCAATTTCTTTAACATCCAAAGAAACCTGTTTTTACTAGTCTGTCCTATCTATTTTATTTATATGTACATTGCAATGCCTTTCTATAAAGAATCAATTTAAAGAGGAAGCTTTTGTAACTCAGTAAAGCGTCGGACTCTTATTACTAGGGTTGTGGCTTCGATGCACACTCAGTTAAGCCTAGGTCATCTGCACAGGTGTATCCGCCTAATGGGCACCTAGCAGCAATTTCGTTGTCATGATATACAGAAATGTGCTAAAGGTACTGATAAAAGCAACCTATACCCAAGCAAAATAAGGAAAGTAAGAGATATATATGTCTATTATTTGTAAAATTGTAGCAGTAGTAGTATATTGTGAGATCATATTAGTGCAACGGTATTAACATAGTTTTCACTTTCGACTATACGAGAAAAAGCAAGAAAATGTTTCCAGTGTAACATACTTATTAATAATTTCGAATCCCTTCAACGATAAGCCATCCAATGTGCAATGTAAATAAGCCAACTTTTATACTGCAGTAGTTAATTCATATTACCCTGATTTTGCACAATCATTTCTCTGAATACAATCATGTTTCTGTTCTTACTCGTGTTGTATGCGGTAGGTTTACGGGCTGTATACTTAACATTTTTGCACGTATAAGAAAATTATTTTACGCAAGTACATTAAAGCTTCAAGAGCTTCATTATGTGAACTAAACAAAGAATGCATTGATTCATGGAGTTCCAAGCGTTGCAATTTCTGACGATATATTTTTAAAGTTAATCGAATGATGTGGTATTTAATATTTTGTACTTAAACAATCTAATGTGAATTGTATCGCTAATCAACACTTCTTATGTTCAGCACCTGTCTCTATTTATTTCCAATTAATACCAGTTATGTTCAATATATTTTACTACCAGGTGGTATACGTGAGGATGAATTTGTTCAAACCGCTTACCAAAGCTAATCTTGGCGTCAAAACTGATGCATTAACATGACTTTAATTTTAAAAAATGGCCGTCCATGTATATTGGATAGATGAATTTGAGATTGGGCTATGTAAACAAATTATTATAATCGATTTCGTCAACGAAATCAGATAAAATCATTAATCATTCCTACGGAAATGTAAATATTGTTAAGGAGGTATGGTTACACCTATGCGAAAAGACACATGTGGCTTACCAACTGGAAGTTGCATTTGTGAGACAATGGTCGCTATATACATTTTGTGATTTATATATACATGGAATCTATGGACATTTGCCTAAATACACATGTGGTCTTTATATGTGTATGAATACCAGAAAATTGTCAGACCAAATATAGTTAATAAGTCCAACAGAATGACACATGGTTATAACGAATTAGTAAATCGTCTTAACGGATTGCTAATTTGTTCCTAAAGATATCTAATTTTTTATAACGTATTACTAAATCGTTCGGATTAGCAGGTCGTTATAAGAGATTACTAGATCGTTCTAAATAACTGCTAAATCAGCCTGACGGATTTATAATTCGTTAGAAATAAATATCAAATCGTTTTAAAGCTTTACTAACTCATTCTGACGGATAACTCGTTCCAAGTGATCGCTAAAGCATTGTTACACATTACTATTTACAGCTTTAAGTTGTAACAGCACCTCTCAATACATTTTAAACCTATTGTATAAGAATTATTGCGGACCCAATAACCAGTCGAATAATCCATTCGTATCAAATAAAGAGTCAGACATGTTGACGAGACTAGTCAGTATGTGGTTAGACAGATTTGTAGATAGATTTTTGGATTTATTGACTATTACGATAGATTGTTGGATTTATTGACTATTATCAGATAATGTAAATACATGCTTATAGTGTTATACATAAACCCACTTTCTAGAGGATTTATATTTTACACAGTGTTCATAAGTTAAGATTTATGCAGTCGGTTCTAGCTTTGTGTTTCATACCCAAGGATTATGACATATTTACCCCTAGTGGAATTTCCGCCATAAATGACTAAAACTATGGTGATTGACTCAATCCTTCTCGGATTTGACAATTGTTTTTATTTTGTGGTGACTTAATTAATGCTAGTACTTTCGGAGATTTAATCCTCAAACCATAATCTGAAATAGAATTTAGCAGAAACTAGTCATGATCCTGTATGGCGAGCCTTTCCCGAACTATAGTCCAAATCCGAAAGGAAAAGTGCTCAATGATACTGAAATAAAAGGAAAGTAAAATGACCTTAATACTTACATTCGGTCTTGAGGACATCCGTATATTCTGAGGTTTCGCTTTCGAGGAGTTTTATTATTATTATTGTTATTATTATTATTATTATTATTATTATTATTATTATTATATATATATATATATATATATATATATATATATATATATATATATATATATATATATATATATATATTTATTTATTTTTTTTCAGTTAAGTGTTTGAGTATGAACACTAGCCACTAAACTCATTATCATCATGTTAAAATATTGGCTATGATAATATAACTCTTTAAAATATAAATTGCGCAGAATGATACATGCACAAGGGAAGAAAAGCACAGTAATACTATGTGATGAATGAGTTTTCATAAAATACAACCACTTAGGGGAAAAGAGATTCTGTTGAGCGAACTGATGTATGAAGGGAAAAAAAAATCTTCATTTAAATATATGTACATCGATATAGGTTTGAAAAGCTTTCTTGTATGTAATCGTTCCACGTATGGTCCTTAATCTTGAGCTCTATTTTCAGTCCATTACTATCATATCATATTTATTGGCCCCCAATGTGTACGCAGTAACAACCTGGTACCTGTCAGCTAAACTGATAAATTGATGATTACCCAGAGAGTAGTTGTATAAAGTGCATTGATATCAGCTGGTTACTCAGCTTCACGAGGGTTTCCACGTGTGCCATACGTGCGTTGTTAATTTCGCGACTGATAAAGTAGATATCTCTTTAAATGTATTTGACACCAAGAACACGACCGTTCTTACAAGTCTTTTTTAAGTATTTAATATGTATATTGCAATCCGTTTCTACAATGAACCAAATTGAAAAGGTATCTTTCTCATGATAGAGCCAAATTGTGTTATTTGTTTATTATTTATATACGTGTGTTTCTAGTAGCATATTGTGTGGTCATATTAGTGCAATCGAATTATCATAGTTTTCACTTTAGACTATACCGGAAAAAGCAAGAACATATTTCCAGTGTAACATACCTTTTAATAATTTCGTATCACTCCGTCAATAAGTCATCTAATGTTAATTGTTTAGATGTGAACAGTTTTTAAAAAGTCATTCTGAGTCTGTTAAAATAATGATTACGATAATGTAACGCTTTAAAATGTAAATGTAAATTACACAACAGGCAAGTATACTAGAGAAATGAAAACACAGTAGTACTACTTAATCATCTTAATCATCTTACTATTTCGAAAATACGAATACTTTGGAAAAAAGATTCAGTTGTGAACTGGTGTATAAAGGAGAATACACTTTATTTAAAGATAGGTAAATTGAAATAGGCTTGAAAAGCCTTTACTTCCACGTATTGTCCTTCAGCTAGATCACTATTCTCAGTAAATTGCTATCGTATCATATCTATTGGTCCCGATTTGTACCCTGTAACATCCTGGTAACGGCCGGTCAACTGAGATAGTGAGAATAACCCAGACAGTAGTTATGTCAAGTTCATTGACATGAGCTGGTTACTTAGTATCATGTGAGTTTCAACGCTTCCCATATGTGGGTTGTAAAGGTTTATTATATATATATATATATATATATATATATATATATATATATATATATATATATATATATATATATATATATAATTCTGCACCACATATGGTGTGCTTTGGCTATATATTGTAGGTTGCATGCACTTGTGTGAGGAAAAGTTTTGATATCGTAAAAAACAAGTGTCCATGGTATAGTGATGTATAGATGAGAAATAACTATGCTTCAGGAGTTCGTACTTTATGCTGCAAACGTACGATGGGTGTATCTAATTTGTTTCACTCAGTTACTGTATTACACCAGGTCATGTTAACCACAGATATAAATAATATCATCAGACAATAAAACCCAAACATACTAATCTGTTTGAAATATCGCATAATCTTGCCTTATACATATTTGTAGTGGATAATTCAGAAGACTAATAAGCAATACACGAGACAAAGTCTAAAAAGCACAGCAAAATTTGCTTTGTTTGAGACCCCGAACATACATTGTATTGACCATCATCGTACGATGTTGTGAACATTTGTTGAATGTGCATGTTTTTGATATCATCATTTTCCTGTGCAAGAGACACTATTCTCCTAGCTAAATGGGAATCCATAATAGGTTGTACAAGTTAGTCTTTGTTGCTAATGCATGACATAATGTCAGCGCTTTGAGGAGGACTGACAAACCCAATCTCGATCACCGTGCCTAAATTTTTCCAGGTCATATACGCACCTTTAGACAGTGTTGAAAGTCCTGTATTTTACGCGCGTTCGTTAGCTTGTAAGTGAAACGTTATGCCACACTGTCATGCATGACAATTAAACAATTGATAACATAATAATTCGCACCAATCTCAGATTAGGAATAAAACCAAAACGGGAACGATACATCTTAGTGTCGATAACAAGAGACAATGAGCATTTTATTCACAAGGTTCGATATAACAAATACATAATAAGTCGTATTATAAAATAAAAGTCACGAGTATAAACACGTTTATTTTTTTTTCTTCTTTTCTTTAGATACACGAAACAAAACATCTAACAATGCTGTAGGAAAATTCTGATTTACACATTACATTCCATTATGATAATACCGTGATAACTAGCATAGAACCTGGTTGCAAATCGTCTCAAACAATGCGGCATGAGGAACGAATTCATCAATTATTTGATGTGCTTAAATACACGCATCGTTCATCATCATCAAGTCCTTAACCCAAGAGGTCGGTGGGGCACCACAGTTGACTTTGCAACCATTTTCTTCATCTTTTCCTATTCTCTACTGCCCTTTGGGAATCTCCAAATGCCATTACTGTCAACTCCTTAATGTTGTCTTTTTCTGTCTGCCTCTTATTCTGCACTCTCGCACTGTGCCTTGCAAGATTGTTTTTGCCAGTCCAGATGATCTTGAGACATACCCGTACCACTTCATTTTGTGCTTATTTTACAGTGCTCAAGAGGTCTTTAGGTCTTCATAGGATCTGATGGTTCTTTGGATCCTGTTGTGGACTTCTTCGTTGGTTACATGGTCAACGTATGGGATGCTCAAGATCTTGTGGTAGCATCTCATTTCGAAGGGTTGAATCCTTCTTTGTAGATCTGATGTGAGCGTGCATGTTTCACTAGGATACAGAAAGATGGATATGACAATTGAGCGCATCAGCCTTATTTTGGAACCAAAAGCAATGTTGGTATCTTTCCATATTGGTCTCAACCTTGTTATTGCTGCCGTTGTCTGGGCAATCCTACAATGTAGTTCTGGTTTGGAGCATTCATCTGTGATAACTGATCCAAAGTACATGAAGCCTGTGACTCTTTCCAGATTCTGTCCACGGACCTTTGTTTCTGCACTGATGCCGTTGATATTGTTTGCCAACAGTTTGTTTTTTCGGCGCTAATCTCCATACCGTATGTTGTGCAGGTTGTGTCTGGGCGCTCAGCCAAGTCAGCCAGTTCTTTTTCATCTCCTGCTAAACCATTAATATCATCTGCGAAGCGAAGGTTGAAGACTGTTCTTCCTTCAATGCTGACAGTGTCCTTGCTGTCATTTCTACTCAGACTGTCTTCAATTTTTGCAGCATTGTCTTTATATCCAGGATTTATTTGCCTTTATCATGCTTTTCCTCATCATGTTGTTTATCTCTCTGTATTTTATATCTCCTTTAACATCTCTTTTTCACTTTTCCAGTTCGCTTCTTTTGTCGCATACCTCAAAGACATCTGTTGTGACCCAAAGTTTCTTTGTTCGACGATATTCGCCAATGATCTCGCTAATTGTGCTAGTCACAGATGTGGTGAATGTGGTCTTTAAGGACTCGAGGTCGGTGTCTTGGCTGTCCAAGGTTATCAAAGTTGCAAATTTACAAACGATCATTGCTGGGAAGGCTTCTGCGACTTTTGTATCTTTCAATTTTTCAAGGTCAAATTTTATTCTTGGTTGGTTAGGCGTTTTCATCATTTTCAGGTGGAGGCGAAACGTTCACATTAATAAGTATATATATATATATATATATATATATATATATATATATATATATATATATATATATATATATATATATATATATGTCGATAATCTATGTATGTATGCGTATGTATGTGTGTGTATATATATATATATATATATATATATATATATATATATATATATATATATATTTATATGTGTGTGTATGCATACATGTATCAGAAGAAACGAGTGAAGTCAACAAGCTTTGTATATTTTAAGAAAATAATTTATTTCCCTAGAAAACAATATAAAAATTGGTAAATAGGACTTACGGTTTATGAATATAATCCAAAATTTAACCCTAAAAATGAAAAATACAAGTCCTATCACTAAATAGTTCTATTAGAACCCACGTTCGAATCTCGACGACGCACCAAAATGGAAGGCGATGACGTCATATGTGGTCCTTGTACAAAAATCAATAATTCCTCAATTGAATCACAGTTTATGTTTCCGAATAATTCTAGAATAACTTTCCTTGATAAGCGTTCAGAATTTTTATAAAAAAGTCAATTTGTTGAGTTTCCAGGATAATAAATTATTAAATCCCAAAAAACAGGTGAAAAACAAACAATGTGGGAACAATAAAAGTATCATCTTGTTCCTTCAAGATGATAAAATGAATCTGAGAGAAAATATTAAGATTGCGTATGTAACCCCAAAAACATAATTTCAGTCTCGCGAGATGGGTCATGTGGTCTCTTACTACAAGACATTTATCACGCACGCCCTTGTAGCCCCAATTAAGAACCAATAATAATCTGCCAGTTGCGTCGGAGCTACCTTGTTTCTGTCAAAACAGCGTTTGGTTCGATGAGGGATGTGATCGATGCCTTTAAGTAACTGACGTGCAGACACTGTTAAACCATCGTAAGACTTCTATGAGACTGGCTTAAACGACACGAACACGTATTTGTGGAATTTTTCGCTACAGATGCCGTACAAGGCACGAATCAATTTGACGGGAAGAGTATTCTGAAGGGATGTCATGTTGACGATGTGAGAGACAGACCAAAAGTGTCGGAGGTTTGTATAGATTTTTTTAATTCGACGGGGAGGTGTACACGACAGATCCTCCGCTTCGCATCAGTGGTGAAACAAATGAGTATGAAATCGCAAATAATCAGGGGAAGTGGGTTTTAAATCCACGAGTAAATAGGCGTGAGGGGTTTGAGTGGCATCGTCGTACGCACCAGTCAGCCAAGGAGTTCCTATCTGGCTAACACGTGCACTTGCGAATTATCTCTAGGACTTTTACATGACCACTTAATGAGCACTGAGACTGGTGGTGCAATGGGCAACTTTTGGGTGATGCGAACGACACTGGCATTACGATGATGCCATTTACGCGTAAACCTCAGTTTAATTTCTTGTTCGTCTTCTCCTAACATGTCGTCGAAGATGACCAGATGGGTTTGACTTGGATCAGATACGATCCCGTCGTCTTCGCCAGGAATGCCTTCCACAAACACGATGGAATCCCCTTCACTTTCTCGCAGGAGACTGTAGGCTGATTGATACTCTTTGTAACACCACACGATACGTTGAGGTGGACGATCGATCAAATGATGTTTATGTTCGATCAAACGTTTGACAAATTCGGTTTTGCCTGAACCTTTCGGTCCAGCAATTAACATGTTAAAGGGAAGGTACAGATACAAGGCCTCCCAACTAGCACGATTTAACTTTTCGGCGATGACTTTGAAAGTGGATTAAGTGGCAGCAGAGAGACAGCAGAGGTAGCCATAGTGAAGCTGATGTCACGTATGAAACGAACACAGACAAGACAAGAGTTTTTATACTTTTTCGGACACGTTTGATTCACAATTTTTAAAATTGAACATGAAAGACAAAATACATACATCCAAACGGTTAAGCACATCAGGAAAATACACATCAAAACGATCAAAGTGGAATATAAACGAATCTCTCTACACCATATTTTTTTTACGAAGGTGTGGTGTCCTAGGGACATTTGGTAATGTTCGTATAGTCTCTACACCACTTGACACAGTCACACAGGTGTCCTCCCGGAATGGCTTTTCGGGGATGTCTATGTCAGTGATGGTCCTGTCCTGAATGGGGTGGTTTTCTTCGGTGTCGGGTCCTTCTTCTGACACTGTGGCTAACACAGGTTTAAACTTTACCGTTTTCACTGGATGTTTGAATTTATTAAAACAAATCTTTTGCATAGTCAGCCAATTCTTTTGTCCAAGCCTAGAAACAAAACCTTTTCCAGTCACGTACATCTTGCCAGTGAAAATGTAAGTCACAAGCTATCTACATATCCTCGTAAACATCCTCAGAGACTAAAAGTTGACGAATCTTTTTTCCCAGAGACGTAGAGAAGTATCGAGATAAAAGCGAAAGTCTTTTAACAGAATGAATCTCTCGTGTACATTTAAAGGTACGACCCTCGAGTTTTTTTTTTTGGTAGGTACAAATGGTAAAGAGCAAATAAGGAATCATCTGGTAAACGAAATTCCAGAAAGGAAGTCACTAAGACACACACCACCCGTCGACCCATATTCAATGGACACATTTCTCGTAAAATGTGTTGGTAATCCTCCACAATCTGAATACTGTCATTGAATTCCTTCCACTCATCTGTTGTATCACTAATGATAAAGGTCGTGGCATGGTAGCAAGTTTTTATACCGCTATTTGTCAGGGTAAATACATGCACTTTCTGCACAGATTTGACCGTACTCATGTGGCGAATCTGAATTGTTTAGTCACTAACTTGCACACCACACATGGCACAGAAGTTTCCTCTTGAACCAAGTTCAAATTGTGTACAAGAGTTTGATAACCCTCTAACTCTTCATCTGGAATTCGTTGCGGTAAGTTTACCTCTTAGTAAATATAATCAGTAGCAAACCAGTCCTTCTGGTCATTGAGTAGTTGATCAATGTCTAACCACTGGAACGCTTTCATCAGAATCAGTCCTCTTGTAGCATTCAGGTTCCGGTGGTTCAAACATAGGTGACGTAACGGATGCAATTGTTCTTTACATTTCACTTGTATTTTGACGAATTCTCGGTAAATACGTTCTTTCAACTCCACAGGCAAACCGCGAATGTTCTCTTGTAAAATATCCATGATCGTGTCAGTCTGTATTTATGCCCACGGTGAGAGGTCACTTCTAATTGTCCTTATTTTATTTAAAAACTTCTCCTAGAGCAAAAGTGATGGGCGTAGTAAAATCGGACCACATCCATTCTGGGAAACATTCAAGAATGTCAATAAAATCTTTTAATGTAAATGGTCTAAAGCGGAATATTCGAAAGAACGCAGACTTGATCCAGAGAAATCTGACGAGCTTGTTGACATTTGTCACTATCATCTTGTGAATTTCTCGGCACAACATTTCTATAGTCACCAACTGAGATTTTGCTCTGGCAGATACCTGCCAAACTTCCTTGTAGATCTTCTCTTGTAATTAGTTTGGTAATCCTTGAATATTACTTTTTAAATGAGGTTTAAATACTTCTCTCGGTATTGTCCAACGTTTGACTCCTAGAAATGCTGATTTCTCAAACGACATGGTATGCCACTTTAATTACTGAGGTCCCACTAAAGGTAGTAGTGACAGTGTGAAGACCATTGAGCATGTTCCAGGTAAGCCGAGTTTTGCTGCTCCCACTCATTAAGTGACCACAACTGAAGCACTTGACATTATCACTTTCGTCCAAGTAGACAAATCCAGCTCTAGATAGTTCTTCGGGGGTAGGTTCTCCCAGATATTTGAGCCACTTTCCTTTGAACGTTTGGAATCGACATTCAAAGTCGTAGTACCCAGACATGCGCACAGGCAACGAATATTCTTCTTTCACATGTTCATTTCGATGAATACGTTTTAATACAATACATCCTTTACTCAGGCATGGATGACATCCGTAGGGTGGTAGCTGCACAGTAGTATGACGTCGAGGACAAAAACAGTAAAGAGTCCAAGATAAGGAGTGGCATCGTTTTCGCATCTGTCAGGTTTGATACTCGCAGCATCACTTTCCATGGTAGGCGCAGTAGTAGTAGTAGTCATAGCAAAGTTCACATGATATCCTGCTGAATCGCTGAGGTCGTAGCGTACGGCATCCCTGCAATCTCCAGCTTTAGCATCGCACTCGACTTGAGAATCACCGATCTTGAATTGTGCCTGTGTGAACTTGATTTGTGCTTCTCTGAAAGAATTCATCTTTCTAGCTTAACGCTTTTAGTCACAATGAACTATCGGTCTTGGACGTTTTCCCTTTTTATATGCTGGTCAATATCGGGATGTCCGTACGGTAATGTGATGTGGTTGAGAAGCCGTACTCGCTTCTGGTACACGATTTGATACAGTTTTTTTCCAAGGGTCGACGGACAGTTTGATGTGTGGGTAAATGTACAATTTTGTGAGGTTTGTAGGTGGTCACTTTAAAATTTTGATCCTTTCCAGCTTACAAGGCTTCTTTCAGCACGCCAAGTTCACCACTTGACTGGTGCGATGATTTAGAGTCAATCCTTTGACCTTGCACTCAATATGCACTTCTCCTTGTTGGTCCAGGTATTTGTAACCGTAGTTTTTAGGACCGCCGCTAGCAAAACTTAGAATGTTGTCGTCGGGGGATGCTCGTCCGTCCAGGCTCCTAAACTCTATCTTTTGATGTCAGGGCGACGGTGACCAAGGCGATCGATGAAGATGCAACTGTCCGTGTCAAAATAAAGCACATGATCTCCTACCTGGTGTAACGAGCATGGGTTGTCACGTAGGCAGCAATGATGACATTTCCAAATTAGTCGGCCTGTACAAAGTTCCGTTCTTCTTCGTAAGTGACTAAAATCAAGCCTTCGCGAACGATGTCCACGTGTTGCATGTATTTGGCTTTGTCAAGAATCATCAGGAAGCAGCGGGAAGGTTTTGTCAAATACTCCGTCTTGGGTAAACAAGGACATTGTGCCATTTTCCCCACAAACAATTCAACATTACATTGGCAAACGATCGCCTTCCTTCGTTTTTCTCCACGTGGTCTCAAGTGATACCCTCATGCTCAAAGTATTTCTCTTTGAATTATTTTAGTCCTCGGGAGTGTGACACCAGATAGGATAGCCGCTGGCTTCTTGTTTCAGTTTCAAAAAAGCATCCGCGAGAAAGCCTGTCTAAGTCTCGTCACCCTTGTGGTATTGTTTTGTCTCGGGAAAGTAGTAAATTGCGTACACTTCTAACAACTGGTATACCAGGTCCAAAGCTTTAAAGAATTCTACGCTGACCCAAGTTCCCGTCAATGCTCGTTCTTCTTGAGCGTGATGACAGGGTTGATATTGGTTGCACGTTTCGGCACAGGTTGTCACAAGGGAAAGATCACGTTTCCTTGACAATGGTGACGTAAAACGGGATGGAACAAGTCTGTGGGAGACAAGACTTTGTACTTAATTAATCCTTCGTATTGTCGAATGTTGTCAAGGTCAATGTGTTCCGTCGGCAATTGTGGGTGTCCTGCGGGAGAGTGACAATACTTGCATACGTAAGGATACAGCGAACACACGCCCAAGTATTTGATTTCATCACCTTTCTCCTCGTCGGCTTGGTACAGCAGGTGGCATTCGTCCGTCCTCCATACAAACTTTCCCGTGTGTTGAGAGGGTCCACCAACTTGTAACGTTCCGCGATGTGCTTAAATTTGGGATAGGCTTTAAACGGTGGTCATACTCGTGTTCACACATTTCCACGACTTGGTGTCCTTGCTGTTCTAACTTTAAGCGGCGTTGACAAGTGGCCTCCTACAAGTCTTGCATTGTACGTTGTAAAAACTTATTTTTAGTGTCACGTTGAGTGTAGCAGGGACATCCGTGAAATAAGCATCCGTTAACGCGTACACGATCTTGGGGTTTTCTAAATCCCTGCCATCCACCGAATACGTTCCGATGGCCTTTTCGCCTCTTCCGTTTCTGACACATTTGTTTTAGACTCCTTCACTCTGCCAAAATGTCTAAGAGTACCTGGTCCGTTTGACTTTCACCGTCTTCATTCCCTCTTAGACCTTGTTTCTTCCCTTCTTCTTCTTCGTCCTGCCGTTTTCTTCTTGCCTTCTCTTCTTCTCGCTATTGCTATTGAATGAGAAAGGCTTGTTCTGCTACATTCTGCTGTTGCAAAAATTTTTCCAATTCTTCTTTCTGCCTCTGTTTAAAATCCTCGACGTACGGTAAGGGAGGAGAAAGTTGCGAAGGTACAAGTACCATAACAAATTCTTGTTAAGAGCGAAAATCCGCTAAATCCCAATTAAAATCGTTCTCTTCTGGAAGTGGGACTTTGTTTGCTTTGGTTGCAAGTGCTAAGCCCTCACTCCTCGTCTCCACAGCTAGTACACTCGAATTCATCTTTGTCTTCGTTGTTTCCGTCATGTTCTAACAGACACGTGCGCAATTATATAGGGAATGTGACGTCACAGGTAGCTCTTGGAAGACAGACTCCACACTGTGACTGAACATAGTAACGCGTGTTAGGATCGGTGAAAGAACTCAATCCTTTTCGATCCAATCTTCCACTCTAAATAACCGTGGTTCACCTCATTCCATTCACTTGTTCTCGTCACAAGATGTGGACTAACGTAGAATCATCTACCCTCCTATCGTCGATGCTGTTCAAGCCGAAATATCACAAGTATGTCCTATCATCATGGGCTATTACCCAGATAATTGATACAGCCCTTTGGAAACGAAGGATCTATGTCGAAAATCAGGCTGTCTGAAGCGAGTCTTAATCTACGGTCCGGATGTCAGAAGAAGTTTGTGGAAGAGAAGAAGACCTGTACGATGCCATATACGTTAACTCAATGATGTCAACAGAAACCCCAAAGGCCCTTTTCAGGGCCACTTAAATCTGGAAAAGATACATATTCTCCCTTTGCCAATTGATGCATTTGTTTGTTTGTGTATATCTATGTATATGTCTATATATCTATATGTATGTATATGACTATGTATGTGTATGTCTATGTTGTGTTTGTCCCTCCCTAGAGTAGTGTGTATTCATGTCAGTCCCCCTTGCAACAGTGTTCCGCCGCGATTGAGGTCAGCCACTTGCAACATTGTTGCCATTGTTTCCCAGTTGCCAGTACCGTTACGTCATCCCTATCCAATTTCCCTTGTCGCTATACAGTCCCTATGTTAAATTTCCCTTGTTGCTATACAGTCCCAATATGCTCCCATGTTAAATACCCCTTGTTGCCATAGGGCAAACACCCTATTTTAACATTAAGGTTCCACTGTCTCTATGTCGTCCCATTATACTACTATTATTTGGATTTGCTTACCGCGACATGGTTTAACAGTTCAAAGTTATACCCATTGGCCTAATATCCACCAGTGGCCTTTTGCCAAAATTATGCACTGCGTTGTCGCACTTTTCCGATCTTCATATACAATGCTGGCAGCGAAGAAGGACGACATCTTCTTAAGAAACAAATGGTAAGTTCGATTATACTCCAGACAAGAATGATCTCCTTTTCGTTTCATTTTACATTGCCACCACTCCCTTGAGCACTGAGAAAAATCCAACCTCATCTACCCCAGTGTTTAGTCCACCTAGGTATAGAATTTCTCACCAATTCTGTCTGGTACAGCTTTCATACCAAAACTGACGAGAAATGATTGAGTCAGTTTCCAACAAGACTTGGACTTCCAACTCCTCGGATTATTAAATGCGGCATACGGCTTAATTCCTCTACGCCGTCATTTTCTACGCACCTTACAGATGACATAGCTAGCTCAGTGGAGCCAATGTTTTGGTTTTATCGATGAACAAGTAATGATCACACCCACATTACAGTCATTCCTGGGTCAATGGCGCATCCAGAACTAACTATTGTCTGGAATCTCTCTGGGGAAGTCCCAAGCGGAAATAAAATATGTATCGATACCAATAAAAACGGTGTGGCTACCCGGAACATGAGAGCCAGGTCATCGGCCCCTGTACATCATCCTTTTAGAGATGAAATATATTATGAACACATGAATCGACTCTCAAGAGATAAATGTCCTTATTATGCCCGACAAGTCTGTAGTGGTGACCCACCTACTCACAAGAAAGGGTCAAGTAATTCATACAGAATGGTCTCTTCACCCATTAGTCTTACTTAGGATTTGTACACTTTGGGGCGCACAACGATAGACCTGTTTGCGACAAGGTGGAACCAAAGCTCGAAAGGGTTCTGGGCCTTTGCCTATTCTCTCACGATCTTATTACCAAAATCACGATCTTATTACCCTCTCAGATCGGACGAGTCCTGCGTCACATTTCTATTGAATCTAGGGATAGACCAGCCCAGGATGGTTCCGACCTGACCAAAACTTTTCAATCATCCATTGTCGCATGCGTTTCATTCCTACCCATAACGTTTTATTCTTCACGCATGGCTCTTATCCGGATAGCTGTTCGAAGACAGCAATTTACATCTTATATTCTGGAGTGTAAGAACGCCCACCACTCTGGTGGCTTATTATGGAAAATGGCAGGTGTTCAAAGAATAGTGCCAAATCAGTAGCACCGTCCCTTTAAATGCACCAGGTACCGTGGCTGACTAGTTTTTCCCTAGCTTCTGGAGGAGAAAAGACTGGCTCCTATCACTATATAATACCACGGCTCAATCAGCTGATACTTTCCATCGGGAATGAAAGAATTGTCATACGCTCGTTCTCCTCCATAGATAAATCGAGTACAACCGCCACACAAGTTCCTGGTCGTGCTCTCAAACTCTACTTTAAATGCACAGGGGCATGCCGTAGCATGACACTTTCTCTTCCAGTGAAAGCTGGATGGCAGGATATCATTCCTGAAAGAATGTCTTTGTGGCTGTGGTGGGTTGTACGATCGACGTACTCAGATGTATCATAAGATCAGAGTCGCCGCATGGAGATTTCAGCTAATGATATTAAAGGAAAACCGACATTTTGATCCGTGTCATAGCCGATGAGGTTGGCTGACTAGATGACAAGATCCAATAAATAGTCAACACAGCATATAAGCTTCCCTGGATTCGAGCGGATACTTATGAAGCTACGACAATTTATATATTCATCTTCTTAAACGCATAGCTGCATGCTTATCAGTTAGGGGAAAGGGTGATTTTCACATTGGGAATCCAGCCATTGTCCCCTAGAACGATCACGAGGACGAGGTCTGATGCTCAGTATTCCCTCACCCGTTCATCTATTCTCTTAACACTAAGGTGATCAGGAATGTATGTACAAGAGAAAACACAGTCTTTTAAGTAAATTATGTTTCTCAGAAAATACAGATGACATTACTTAAAAATCCCTTCAAACCACCCCGGTAAGCTAATATCCGTTTGCGTATATTGCTCAGCTTAAAACAGGCGACACCTGTGTGGACTAGGTGAGTTCATGGGCAAGATGTATTGCTCTGTTTGTATATGAAATACACGGGTAAAGACGAATTTCGTCGTTTTAGTAGGGCCGGATTCTGGAGGTGGTAGGATCATATCCTAACGTTAATATCATAGTTTAGGTATTCTCAAAGAAATGTAATCCCCTAGAACATTTGTTGTTCATTGGAGTACGCCCATACATTGTATGGTGAAATATTTAAACTGTTTCGGTTCATATTAAAGTGTTTCACATCAAAATTATTGTTACTTTATTTACAAAAGTAGATATAATTGTCATCAAATAAACGGCTTCGCAGCTGAAACAAAACATTTCATTTGTATATTGATTTGACTATGTTATGTCTATTTATCCTTTTGGGAGCCCGTGAAGATAGCATATGAGCTGTAAAAATGTGTTTAACAGTTTGAAAAACAATGTTAATAATGAAACTCTTTACAAGTTTCGGGCAGCTCTCCATTGGATGGTTCAGTCAGGTGGGTTCTGTTGCTATGTAAGAAATTGTGAAATATGTCACGTAGAATGTATTGCAACTTTTGTATATATTTAAGGAGAGTGAGAGTTCATCAATTAGCCCATTCTTATTTTCCATGCTCTTGTTTTAATATCAGTTAACAGATGTTTTAAAAGTTGTGCTTCGATATATGTTGAGAAGAAACTTTTGTTTGGAATATTCATTGGATTTACAAATTGTTCTTTTTACTACTTGGACAAAAATATTAGTCTCGGATTATACTTAATTTATGCAAATTGCTATTGTAATACATGAAGGTTGTTGGCACATCAGCACGCTCGAAGAAGTTGAATTTATTTAGAACACTCATTTCTTTTGGACTTTGCGATCAATTTGGATTAAACTTATATTACTCTAAGTTCCTCTAAAATTTCATTTTAAAGCTTAAAGAATTAAATTTTTTGTTAAGGTTCACAGACTTGATGGTTTCGCTACTTTCTATTATTGAGCTTAAGGCCATAGATTCTTCAAAACTACGTCTGGTTCCTCTGTGTCTATTAAATGCCCACATAAATTCGTCAAGCAGAAAACTCAATTCACATGGTCCGGTTGAGCTTCTTTAATACGAATGTTTTGCACAATTTTCAAATGTTAGGATCAGTTATCGTTGGGGTCTGGCATTAAGCAAACGTTTTCGTCGAGAGTAAAATATATTATATCCAATTCCTACTGAAGTCATATTGTTTGCATACACGTATGCATGCATCAGGTCTTTACTACTGTTATGCTTCAGAGAGCAAACGTTAAAGTAGGGATAATTACATATATATATTTTTCCAAGAAATCTTTTTCACCATGTACACAAAAGGTATTCATAAATTGTTGTCAATATGTAACTACTTTTTGTGGCGCTAATGTAATAGTCAGCAAACAAATATTCTATTTATACATAACAAATGTAATGTCAATAATATGTGATTCATATATGTCAATAACAACTTTAATCATTAGATCCATGCAGAACCTAAATTGTGGTTGCTCATAAATGTAATAATTAATTTATTGTTCCTGTCATCATGATTAAAAAAAATACTAATTTTCTTTAATACTTTTTACCACTTTGCTTGAAATAAAATTTGTAACTTCAATTTTGTGACGTTAATAAATTATTGCCTGCTCAAACCCTGCATTAGTTGTTGTAGTGATGTGCAATAAAATCATAGATTATTTTTGCCGTTCATTTCTCTGCATTGCACTGATACCACAGTAAAGTGAAACATAACAAAATATAACAAAGGAAATTAAACAGCAATATATTCACACCATATGGGTTAATTGTATAATTCAATCTAAAATATGATCAACATAGAAAATTCGAATGAAAATAAATTTCGATGCAGTAGCATCCAAGGAAGTAATAACAAGATATATAGGTATACATTTGACGTGTGGTCCGATTGACCTGGAACATGTGAGTGGGATTTATATAAAAAAGGTGCCGAAAGATTCTACCTGTCCAACCCTACATTCAAAGGATCGAACAAGTCATAATTGACATATATAAAGATAAGATTCTATACTATGAGTTGACATTTTATCATTTCACGAACATGTAAAAATGATGAAAACAACATTGATACATTTTATACAATTACTGAATGTTTACACTCAGATTGGAATTACATTCAAGATAAAATGTGTTTTAGAGTTATCAAAGAAATTAAAAGCGAATGCAATAAAGTATTTGTTTAATGTTTTATTTATAGTTTCGTATTCGTAAGTAAATTGTTGTTAAAATTTATTTTAAAAAGTCATAGGTTTATAAATTTCTCCCTTTAGTGATGGAAACTGATTAATTTACTTACATGTTAACAAGGTAAACTGGCATACAGTGATTTCTGGATCAAAATAAACTCTTGGTATCTGCTGCTACATAGACTGGAACAATAACATCATCATTCATTTAACAATCGATTACATTTAGAATATTTAATTCCCGTCTATAACTACTTTCCCCAACGTTTCTCTAATAAATCTTCAGACTATGTAACTCTGTCCATCATTTCAATGTAGCGATTGCGTGTGTGTTGATGCTGAGTAACAACATCAACAGAGCTTGAAAATGAATTTGTTGTTTATAGGTGTTTTTACATGCAAGGCTGCTTTCCAGATTATTTATAATCAGAAAGAAACATATGATCGCTGATAATATTTAACCGATTTAACACCAAATGAACTAATGAATAAACTATATTATTTGCATAAAATAATACGTCGTTATGAAGGTTATTGACTGAATTCTTCACAAGCACTATTCATCGTCGAAACGTACCAAATGGAGTACATTCAATCACTGTAAGGAAAACAAAAGAAGGATATAGGTCAACACAATTAGACTGCTAATTGAAACACGATGCTCAGCATGAGAAACATACAGGCGCATGCAACAATGCAGTATATTAATGTACGTTCTCTTAGAGTTGTTCGTGCTCCCTAACTCCATCCAATATCCTATCCCCTCAAGCCATATCCGCATGAAAACTTTGAATTCTTTTTTATCACACATCA
Organism: Megalonaias nervosa; assembly: GCA_016617855.1. Classification (NCBI taxonomy): domain Eukaryota; kingdom Metazoa; phylum Mollusca; class Bivalvia; order Unionida; family Unionidae; genus Megalonaias; species Megalonaias nervosa. The sequence goes on from JAECUM010035828.1 coordinate 29,554, forward strand.
TTTATTCTTCACAATTTGTTTCTTCTTATGCTTTAACGCTCGACGTGAACTACTATTCAAACTGACTTTATTGGGACATTGTGACAGATGTAAGTGGCAGCATTACTATAATTATTATTAGTAGTATCATTATTATTAATGTTAATATTAGTATTATTTGTAGTAGTATTAGTAGTAGTAGCAGTAATGGTAGTGACAATATAAGTAGTGTCATTAGTAGTACTACTATTATTAATGGTAGATGTAGTTTTAGTAGTAAGAGTAGTAGACTACAAAGAAACAATCCCACAAGCATTTGTCTTTATGCACAGGTGTTTCAATCTATCGCGAAGAACAAAATGCTGCACATAAAAAAAAAGATTTTAACGAAACAAAATTCCCAGATTATACCTCAGAGGTTAGGCTGGCTATTGGGAAGAGTCCTTGCAGAGCATATATATTGTTAAAAGAGCTTTCCATTATGTATATTTTAGTGTAAGAGTGATGGGTGTAACAAGGTTAATAGAATGAACAGCTTGACCTTACTTCAGAAACACACTTAAAAAAAATGCTAGTTCTGCTTGGTAATTTTCACGTCCTGGACTTTAGAGGTAAGTTGTTTAAGCCGGTAGAGTTTTAAATTTTTTAAAAAAAATATATATTGTATTTCTTTCATTACAATTTCAGAAGCTAATATTATTTGGTCTGCCAAGATTCCTTTTCTCAATTTCAAGAACTTCTAAAATTAGAATACTTTTTTTAGACTAATTCAGTCTGTCTTTCTCAGCATATTGTATAAGCCATTTTGGGTCGCTGTGTGCTTAGATCAGGTACATTTTCCACAACCGCAATATCCAAAGAAATTTAAACCACTGTACATGACTTTACCATAGCGGTATGTTAACATTCTCTCCACTGTGCATGATGCAAATGCAGTCAACTTCACCTTACGCATGTCACTCTAGCAGACGTATGCAATGTATGTGATCCTTAAATATAAAAATGCAGATATGAATAACAAACTTAATGTCAGATGACCTTCCAAAATGGAAAAACAAAAAGTTTCAAAGGTAGTATGACCATTGTTGCAATACAAGTGGCCTTGCCACTGTGGCGATATCAATTTTCCCGCTGATATATTTGAATATCTCATTATAAAACATTGAATGAAAGGGTTTACTTTTATTTTAACAACTAGTGATACACATTTAACTTTATTTATGGAATGGACAGCTCTAAGTCCTTTCCAGCTGTATGGCTGTTTAGAAGTTTCGAGCTGTCTCCTCAGAATCTTTCTACATACCCGAAGGTTTAATGTTTAAATTTTCGTAAGGTTTATATTGAGGTTCTTTGTTCTGTCTCTTTAAATAACCATATTTTCTTGTGTTAGGGTTTCCCGGTCAGTACTCACCTCTCTCTAAATATGTTCTTTCGTTAAGCATTTCCTTGCATCTTCCACCCCTTTCTACTCTCTAACTGATGTGACCTCTGCCCTGAGATTTTAGGTCTAATAGCCTCTTAATTTTGATATTTTCTTATGTTGTTGTGTTTCTAATATTTTGAGTCTGTGGGATTAAAGACTCAAATGTTTCTTGAGATGTAATTTGTTGACAATTTGTTTAGACGAGTGTGTTGATGTACGTGCACTACTCTCTCCCTCTTTCTCCCTTCTTCTTTACAGTACCTCTACAAACAGTCAAGCCTTAAGCTGAGTAGCAGAGCACAAATTACTACACCAAAGATGGGCTTTAATCCAATATGCCTGAAAGCGTCAAGATTGGAAATGCCAGTTCACCAATTGAATGGATTCCTAGCCAACTTGAAAAGAATACAGAAGTAAGACAGCTATATCAAGAAATTACATACTTAGCAAACGTTATAGCGTCCCTTCCTGTGTCTAATGTCGGGCCAGAAGTAGGTGCGCGTGCCTTGAACTCTGTGAAAATTAGACTAAGAAACAGGTTTAGAAGTTCGATGCCAGAGTATGCTCTCTACATCTGTATCAATATCCCTGAGTTAACATCTGCTGCGGGTGAGGCATTTCTAAGCTCTGCTGTCAAGGCATCGCTTAAGAAAAATAAATAGAAGGAAGCTTCAGAGATAAACGTACTAATGTCTGGTGAAGGTAAAAATGCCTGTCTGCAAACTGTCATGCCAGTTATAAAAAATACTTGAGTATACAGATCGTGTTGATTTTAATTATGATGATATCATCAGAGCATCTATTGTCCAGGCCATTAAAAGTTTAAGTTTGAAAGATTGCAAGGTTTTGATGATGACGACCTGATGCATCAGATTGGGCATATTGCTACTCAGATTTAATGACTAATCTAGATATAGTATTCGATGTGTTTAGTTCTCATTGTGTATTGGTGTGTGTTTTAAATATAGCGTGCTTTTCTTCGGACAGCAGTTACTTTATCATTACATGAATATTACAGAAATATACAAAATAAATTCAGGTGAATTTCTTCCTATATTACGGATAAGATTGGTGATCTCTCTGTTACAATTATATTAAATAAAACAGTGCGATTTATTAAATTTATACTGTCACATTAAAGTTTCCATAAAAATAAAATTAGTATGAATATACCTACACCAACACTGACACCCATACCATTGCTTTCATAATAATCTTATTCCATTCGAATACATTGTATTATACTACTCTATATCATAATATATCCTACAACACCAATTCAATTATTTTCATAATAATCCTATTGCATTCACTGACATAATGCATCAGGTTGTGTTTCACTCATCTACCACAGTAGTGGTCTACTCCAAGCATCATTAAGCTATTTGCAACAGGTACAAAACCTCGATTAAAATGCTATTTTTTCGTGTCATTTTTTAACGGTACAACATGTGTTCATACCTGCATGTAAAGCTCCAACGTCAGACAAGAAATGTCTGTATTCGCGAAATAAAGTGTCAGACTGGAAACCAGCGACGCTCAATAGTTTATTCTCAGAGCAGTATAACTTGCAGCTAGTCAGTATTTATTCTGAGCATGTTGCAAGTTGCATATTAAATAGGAAATTAGCTATGAATGGTCGTCAGTATATATCAGTGTTATTCAAATTCCGGCTTTGTTTACAGAGTACAGGGCATTAAGACTCAACTTGAATAATAGTGCGACTTAAGAATTCGGAACGGTTTTATATCGGAAATGCGATATCAATTGCAAGAGAGAGAGAGATCCCATTTGCATTGTCAAAATGTTGTCTTTGTATAATTTTTTATTTGTTTTTGTAGTTGTGTTATATTGTAATGTTTTGTGTCTTTTTGTTTTTGATGTTGCTTTTATCGCAAATCGATAGTGACCATCATGAGTTACATTATTTCGGTGCAACTGTTCTTTATTGATTTGTGTTTCCAGATAGCCAACATTGTAGGTCTAAGTTTGTATTTTCAAAGACGGTAATATTTTCCTTTCCTATGATATCGTAGGTTCTCGAATGAATTTATACGGTATGTCACATGCAAATATTAACTTAAGTCAGAGGCTTAGAGAGTTATTGATTTAAAGCCTGGATTTGTTTATGCAATTGTTACTTTTATGGTGTTTCATTGTCTAGGAGATGATCGCCCAAGGTGTTACTGACCGGATCGAGTAAACAATAAATCAAATATGAAATTAAAGTATGGAATAACAGAGATCGGAGCAGAGATATAGAATAGAAAAACACCATCTACCATATGTAAAGCACAACAATTGATTGAATACATCAAGATAACGAAATGGGACGTGGCGTGAATGAATGACGTTCTTTCAGAAACAGAGTACCAAAATTATGCCAAACTCTATTAGCCGTTTTGTCATACTGATAAACTAAAATTTTATATAATCGACTGGTCGAACTCAGATTGACACTGTGACATCCTCATTTGGTGTTT
>JAECUM010035830.1:0-53181 GCA_016617855.1 Megalonaias nervosa
TGCATATCAAGGCCCACCTACGTGGAACGAACTGCCCATTGATCTTAGACACAATGATACTGTGATCGCATTGAAGATTGCTCTTGAAACTCACCTATTTAGACTACAAGAACGGATGCTAAGACTTAATAATGTTTACTTCCTTAATTATTGTCAGCATGTGTTTGTTTTGTAATTTCATGGTGTTTGTTTTCGTAATCTTGTTGTTGTATATGTTTTTATGTATTATCTAATATTTTAAAGCACATGGAGCTTCTAAAGATTAGGCGCTTTACTAGTCCACATTATTATTATTATTATTATTATTATTATTATTATGCTCATGTGTAACGTTTTATCATCGTTGCTAGAACATTATATCCCCACGTAACCAAATTACAACCTAAAAGCAATTTGGTAGAAACATTATATATTAACTGGATATAGACGTACTCGTATTCTTCTAGTGTGTAATATTCGGTATGTCAATTAGGCCAAGTGTAGGAAAAGAGTTTACACTTTTAAGTTTGTATTTAGTCACATACATATTAGCGATGTTTAAGTGACATTTCTTGCAATTGTGACAAATATAGATTGGTTTTGTTTTGTGTGTGACACTAGAAAACATTGAGTCAGTTTACGTCGTGCTATAATCAAATACTTTGCAAAGACGTTTGGGTGCTATAGAGAGAAAGAAGAATTGATGGAGACAAGTTGATGCCACTGGTTGTCGTGATAACCGCAAACAAAGGCAAGCTATACGGGAATGGTGTATATCGAGAGATGAGAAGGTGGAACAGTTTCTTATTGCCAAAAGTAGATTTCCACCACATCAATTGATAACAGAGCCGCGGAGAGGGAAGGACAACTGTTATGAGCCTATGCTCTTAAAATAAAAAACAGAAAAGAGCGAAACACAACAAGCTTTGTGCAGTTTAACAAATAATTTATTTCCCTAGAATACAAAGTGAAAATAAGAAAAAAGAAATTACGGTATTGCGTATTAAATCCAAAATAATCCAAGAATTACAGACATATGTTTTAACAATTTAAGGTCATAAATAAAATTCAGGACAAGTTCAGAATAAATCCAAAATCTGATGGCGATTATGTGTTTGTGGTAGCTTGTAGAGTGTTAAAGTGCCAACAGTCTTTTGTTGAATCACAGTAATATAATTCCAGGTTTGACTTCATTCACTATAAATTCCAGTGAATGTCTCTGTCCAAGAATTTTATCAGAGCACTTTTAAATTTCCAAAGAAAAATAATCACTTGAATTAAAAAATTTGAAGAAATATTTTTTTCTTCTTCATCCCAACAACAAAATACTGGACACAACATATAATACAACTTAAAAGTGCTAGGTCTTAAAGCACAGTTGAATCATCCTCTCAGTTACAAGATTATATAATTGTCTACTTGACCTCAGGTCACAATTAGCATTTTCTAAACAAAACATTACCTAATGGAAAATAACCTTCTAAAATGATCCTGATGTTTGCAAAATAAACATCATAACCTGGATTATGTGAAATTCACTTAGGAAATTCTCAAACTTAGACCTCGACCCAAATAAACATATTTACTTCTGTGAAAAATAATTCTGAATTTGATCCCATACACAAAGAGAATACTTTAGCTATGTATTATTTGTTTAGACAGAATAAAATTTTAAAAAATTAATTTGGGTCAAGCAGAAATGAACTAAAGTTTAGACAAGGTCAATTCCAGCATACAATGTTACATTACAATAGAATGTACTGAAATAAAGAACTAAAAATAAAACTAACAAACAAACAAAGAAAATTAAGTATAGATAAACAACAGGGACAAAATTCCGGGGGCCCACAACGGTAAGGGAGTCCACCGCCGAAGAGAAGAATTTTATTTTTTACATTGATAGGGGTACTACTGTAGAATTTTTCCTAGGGTCCACAAATCCTGTCCGAGGTCCTGATTGATAATGGTGAAAGTCGTATTCACTCAAAAGATGGTTGCCAACATCACCATGCGTCGCATTTCGTTTCAGCATTATAGGAAGCTACACGTTTATCATCAAGTTAAGAAAAATGCTACATTTTAAATAATCGGCCTGTAGACATTTGTGATGGTTACAAACTGATAACTCAAGAGTATAGGAAAAAGATGTCAGTGACATCTCAAGTCACTCTGCTTGGTCAGTGAGCCGGGAAAATAGTAGAAAATAGTGGCTGTCCTGTAACCTTACATACTGCAAGCCACAGAGTGGCACTAGCGAGTACTTTATGGTGTATCTAATACAACCAGGTAGGCACGTAGATAGGTAAATAAACAGAATATGCATATAAAGAAAAGCAAGCATACGAACAGAGATTATTAAGATATTCCAAACCGTTCGCCTTGGAGATCACCATAATGTTTATCACTAACATTATTCTCATCATTATCATTGCCAACAGACACGTACAACTGTGTCACTGTTCTTATCATAAAATGCTGTTTAGATCCAGTTGAGGCCTCAACAGATTTTACTAGGATCTACTTTCCCGATTTACACTGCTGGATAAAATATATTTTATTTGCAAAAAGTATGTGTTGAAAAACAAATTACTCTCAAATTTTAAACAAAATCTACTTCTCCTTTTCACTCAGTGGTTTATTGATAAGTGTCAGAACATCTTTTTTTTCACTGCATACAAACTCCATATTGCTATACACCTCTTCAATGTTTGTAGACATAAAGTTATAGATTTTAAAAAAAAAACAAACTGTACCTATGTTTGCACGAGCGCAATGCCAAGTGTTGCACAATGGCGACGCCAGGAGGGACGTTGGGAGTTTGGAGGTAGCAATTGCACCCGTGGGTCCGGCGAAGGAGTACGCGGTCCCGTGACTGGAGCTTATGGTTGCAGCTGAAATTTTCAAAATATTTCATCTTCACCTGAGGGTAACGGCGCCAATTCTACTCTGCAACATATTTATTTGGGGGAGGAGTGGGGTAAGTGCGGAGGAGGAGGGAGGTAGGGAACTGACCTAAAATGTTTTCTCTGTAGCTAAGTAGTCACTAAAGCATGCTGCCGGCGGCCGCCTTGAGCCCTCGTGCCGCCACTGGTGAGTAGTAGATTGTAATGAGGTTTCTATGCCAAAACCCTATTTTGTATTAGGACGAAAGCATGATCACCCCCTCTCCAGGCCGCCTCCACCCCGATAGTCTAAACAACTACGAAAACAACTTTGTTGAGGGAACAAAATCTATTTCATTCTTGATTGCCTACCTCTAGGACTTGTCATTGGATCATCATAGTAGTCATGCAAAATAGAGTTTGGCAGGGAAATATACCAAAATAGTCCACTAAAGCGGGTTTTACTTGAAATAGCTAGTGATTTATATATATTTTACACAAATTCGAACCAGCCATTAATAACTCGCTGAGATTTTCCACACATCGCATGTATGGCAGCTATTAATGCTCTATTATATAACTCGCTGAGAATTTACAAAATAATCGATAACTTTCACACACGCTCCTGGGATGGTCTCGCATAAAATGTTACATCACTCGCGATCGCTTGATTGAAAGTGGAGAGTCTTGGCGACTTTTACACAACCAAATGCCGAGATATGTTCGATATTCACATAAAATATACATGAATCGCTAGCGATTTATTGCAATAACCAATCTGAAAAATCCACCTTACTAAAATCAATGCTGTCAGACATTTTATATCCAAACGCAATTGTACCAATTCATTCGGAGCAGTATCGTTTTATCATCAAAATTACAAAGACCAAAGTTTATGACAACATCGGTCTCAATTGTATGACAATTTGATCTTACTGCCATCATCTCAACATAACTAGAAAATCCGTCTAACGCAGCTTCATAATTGTCGAATCCTATCACCTTATCTACCACATTTCTTTAAATTCCCTTAGCTCGTTTCTTGACTTATCATCGGCTAGTTTTAGTTATCTGATGAAATCTACGACAGGAACAAAGCTTGTTTCATATTTAAATTTCCTATTACATTTTTATTACCATCACAGTGAAATCTGCTGTGTTTTGGACAATCTGAAATATCAAAGATTTCTCGGTTATCATAAAATTCTTGATAAATATCATCAGATTTTATCTTGTACATTAGCGAGTCAGTGTCAGTAAATAACAGCTCTGCATCAGGCCACTTATCTTTGACAAAATCGTAATGAAATTGGTACATTAACCACTTTGATATCTCAAGTACTGCCATACCGACATAAACTGACTTATTTAACTTTAGATTTGTCTTTCGTCGTTGAATGGCTACAAGATTTTTTCATACTGACAAAATTGTCAGATGCTACAAGTTCATTACGACGTTCCACGTTAATGACTATCTCAATATTGACTAGCTTTCTGATATTTTCTATGGTCTTGCCAAAGACGCTCTTATTCATAAGTTTAAAAATTGTTTGTATTTTTTTCTTCAAATTCTGTTTTGGTAGCCGCTCGTCGTGCTGTATTTGAGTCGATGTAGCTTTTCATCGACGGCGATTGGTTAAATTTTAGCACACGATGAACTTTTCTTAATACCAGACCATGATCAACTGCTTGCCTAAGATTTTTGTAATGCAAAACGTATCTCCGTTTGTCAAGCAGATTAGGAACTAATTTTTTAACAACAGATTTACTACTAGTCCTAGCATTAGTGGAATAATTTCTCTGCTGATCGGATAATAAACTGTAATCGATCAGCATCGACTCTGGACATAATGGGTAGTCGTTATGCGCACCGTGCAGCTCTACAGGATAGTCAATATTAACTTCTATGAAATAACTAACATCATCCGGTATAGTTTTATCAGTTTCATCAAAAAACTGTTTTTCACTAATCCATTTAAACTGGCCATACGGCATAGACTCCGATAGATCGTAGCCATATAAATTATTCTTGTTTTGTTTTACTGTGTTTCAGTAATGCATCCCAACTTAATCCAGGTGCCTTAATAGTACCACGAGGGGTCTAGTCCGTAGTTATCAGCGCTGACATCTATGAAATTTTCAAATATATCTGCGAGCAAGAGAACGCCTGTGATAAGATACAGGTCATGATAATCTCCCACGTTTTTGCAGCCGAACGAATCCCATATCAATCGAGCATAGGCATAATTATCATCACTAACACTTTCGAGACTTAACCTAGAATAGAACTTATCTTTGTCAGGTAGACACGTTGCATCAAATCTGCTCCAATCGTCTAGATATTTGTAGGGAAAAATTCCTTTTCGTGTCAATAAACTGCCGACAATTTCACCGAAATGCACAATCAAATTATTAAGTTTACTACAGCCTCGCACAAGCTCGTTTAGCGATGCAGCCAAAAACTGCAGACTATCAATAAATCTCAACTTGCCTAGTGTCACTGACATATATTTTTCTGTGTTATTTCGGATGAACTTTATTTTATTGCTGTTATTAATTTTTAGGCGGTTTATCATATCTTTATTACCGAAAACTTCAACTATAATATGAGAATCATATCCTCTGAAATTATACTACTCCACAGGGGATATGTTCATGTGTTTTCCTTGTCGAAGATTTATCGGGGTTGTTTTCTACTCCTGCATTGGAAGTAAAACTGACTCGAAATCAGCGTATACTATAAAAGGCACTTTAATCTTATGTCTGTTATTTGTAAATTGTGGTATTTTTTCATTATCGGCAGGAATAGAAATTGTTTGTACATTAGATCAAAAATCGAGGTGTTATCAAGTGCGTGTTGGGAAATACAACCGTGCAAGCACTTGACACAGAAATATTTCTTTCCCTTATGCTTGTTATACTGACCTCTGACTAACCCATTAAAATTCTTTATCCACGCGTAATGATCTTTATAAAAGAGTAACTTTACTGACTGCTGACATGCTAGATCGCTGATATATCCGGGATATATCTTTTGTTTGTCATCAACACCAAACACATTAATACCTCCAGGTAACAGGAGATTGTTCTGTTGTTCGAATTTTGGAATTTGATTCTCAGCAACGGAAAAGTCAATCCCGGTAAAGTTTAGAGTATTAATATAACCAACAAAATTTGATACTCGATAAGGATGGTCTCGTGCAGAAAATAACGCCGACAGTATGGCCCAGTGGAAACATTTTTTATCATGGTTCTGGATATTAATACAACATTTTGAGTTTTTTATTTTAATTGGCAGATCGACATATGAGCTACCTCGCAATGGATTATATTTCATAGTGTGGAACAGTATCTCTGTTATCTTTTCAAATTTCGAGCCGGACCCAGATGTAGTATATTTATCCATTTTCTTCCATATCTCCTGAAATATATTTTCTGATAACAATATTAAATCTGTCCCTGATTAAACTCGATTAGATTTTGATGTAATATAAGGATTAGCAAGCTGCTTTTCCCCAAGGTGCTCTGACGCAGCGGTCTGATCAATAAAACTATCCTTAGCTTGTTGTGGGGATTCGAGACATATATTTAGTTTAGAAAGTATGACGTGGAACTGCACTATTATTTTCAAGCCGTTGTGTTTGACAAGCTGGGGATTGACTGTTGGCTGAAGTAGATGATATAAGTTTGTGCCGGAGAAATTCCTAAGTAGACGCTTATTATTAAATAACCAACTGTTATCAAAACCAGAAAATGAGATTGCGATTTTTCTCGGTCGATATCTTTCTGTAAAGAAAAGACTTTTCTATGCTGTATCGGCTAGTTTCAACATTTCTATATCTACTGTTTTATATTTCTTTAATTGAGCGTACTGTGACATTTATCATTTAGAGATTTGGAAAAGCTATTAACATAAGATGGAAAATTTATACCAGATGCCGATAATAGTAAACGATCTTGCTAGATATCAAGAGATTTTCTGGTGTCACCAGAGATATAATCTTTTTGCTGGTAACGAGCTTGGCGTTGTGATAATATAAAACAAAAAAATGCAATTGGAATCCTAACGCCGGCTGGATATAGGATGAAAGTGAAAGGCGCAGATGATGTGAATATATCGAGATGTTTTTACACGATTTTATTTGGACTTTATTTTTAGCGGTGAGGAGGTTAAAGACGGAATGAAAGTCTATCATATCAACGGCAGTGTTACTGACAATAATATTACCAACTTGTCATTACAGGACGAGTGTCAGCCATATCCGATTTATAATTTTCACGAGGCCAAAGACAGGTATTGTTAGAAATGCAAAAACAAGAACTATTATTGGAAATATAAATAATACGGGTTACATGCAAGTGATGATTCGAGTAACAAACACTGATTATATTTGTTACAAATCTCACAGGTTCGTGTTTGAGGTTTTTCATGGACCTATCCCAAGTGGTTTTGTCATCGACCACAAAAAGGCAATTAAAATCGACAATAGACTTGAGAATTTTGGAACTTGTTACACAACAAAAAAATGTTCGTCCAGGAAAAGGTAAGTTTAATCTGAAACAACTTGTGAGTCCTGTTATAGCAACAAAATCTATTACAGGTGAAGAAATGTCATTTCCGTCAATTTCAGCTGCATCAAAATATTTTAACATTGACCCAAGGTCAGTAAAATTTGTCGCCGATGGAGTCTATTAATGAGCATTATCAAAAAGATTTAATGTTAGAATCTTCTTTCGTTATGAATCACCTGCTATTTAAAATATTTGCTACCTCACTATTCGTCAAGCAGAATTTGAGACATTTATTTAAGGTTTCCTTGTCGTATTCGACAAATATCTTATCATGTTGAAGTATATGATCAAGTTCTATAATGCGTAACAAAATTAAATTATTTTTTTCTCTTTCTACTTTAAAGCGAGCTATCACGTTAGCATCACCCTGAAACATATTTCTAACAGCCTCTTCCAGATGAAAGGGATTTATAATACTAGCTCGAGTAACAAATCTATCCATATTTAATAATTAATACAAAATTACATTTTATTTACAGATCAATTTTAGAATATCTTTTGGATTTTCCCTTTTCAAACAGCTATGAGCCCATTTTAAAACAGTGTCTCTATCATATGTAACAAATATTTTTTGGCACTTCTCAAGTTCTGATACCTCCAAATCTGTCAGTAGCACATCAAAACCCAAGTAAGGATCGTATTCGACGAGAAAATTCACATACTTTTTTCTGTTGTTTGATTAGTCATCAACAGCTTGACAGCGTCGAAAAAGAAGTTCATATTTAAGAATTTAGCTCGAACTATTCTTCTTATTTCGTCCGGCATTTTATTACAGTAAATTAGATAAAAGTATTATGTATTAAATGTCTCAAACACATTTCTTGTTCGCGACAAGACTGTCAGATCTTTACATTGATATTGATCGTGATACAGCGGATCAGCCAGAGCATCAGGATTCGACAAATTCCAATACTATTAATAGACAGCATGTAAAATATCAATCTGTAAAGCATCTCAAGTTCGACCTAGAAACATATTCATTTCCTGTCGAAGATAAATTTGCAGATGCGCCAGGTATATAACATCAAGACGAGCATGTTTATGCAGCAGCGAAATCGTGGTACAATGTAAAATAACACCTCGCTAAGAAGATAAAAATGTTTAATTTTGCTGTCTTTGAAAACCAAATATTATGGTGGTTATTAAACCCTTTATGAACCGTGGACAGTTAGAAATTTATAGCGGTGGAAAAAATATAAAATTTGATTTTCTGTTTCTTAAGAGCTTTAACAGGATGGGAGAGTGAGCATAAGTAACAACACGAAGATAATATTTAATGTCATTATGCAGGCCAGTGAAATGTAAGTCGTGTTTTCTGAAATACGAAAAGATTTATAGCGACTGGATCGCTAGCGGTTTAATCAAAGATTTTCGATTTCAATAGTTGGTATCCAGCTATTAAAAGTATCGCCGTAGTCTCTCCATTTAACCAAACTTTTCTTTCCTTTCCTTGTTATGACTCGCTCGATAATAAATATATCTTGCTCTGTCCGCTGTAGCTCCTGTTCGTAGAAACTTCCAATAATTTCTTCTCCCGCTGAATCTTTCAGCTTGTAAGTTACAGGTATTGTTGTTATAATTTTATCCACAACAAATGATTCCGCGGACCAGTTATGAGTGAATCCTGTTTCAAAAGTTTTCTTTACCAGTGAAATTCTAACTTTATCGCCCACGCTAAACTTGTGTCTTAGGTACATATTCTCGTTCACCAGTACTGGATTATTTATAGCTTCATTTGGTGACATTCCAGTTGTTTTAGGTTTGTTGTTATTGTAATCCGACACGATCTTTGGCAGATCGTCGACGTATATATGATTCTTTTTGGCTGTAAATTGTTTATAGATCTTCTCTTTTAGCGTACGATTAAATCTCTCGACCAAGACACTTTTACCTTCGTTTCCGGTTATGTATTTGGTGATGTTATTTAGTTCCAGAAACTACTCGAATTGCTTATTAAGAACTCCGCTCCGTGATCTGTACATACCTTATTATGTTTTCTTTCTGGGCTGGCAATAATATCTCTCAACGAATCAGTTATAGATTTACCCGTCTTACCTGTAACAGGTACATTAAACGCGTATTTACTAAAAATATCAACTATACTCATCAGGTACATTTTGTTGTCATTATGCTTTGCAATATTTGACATATCAGCAAGATCTATTGCCTATATATCATCAGGTGAGTTTGTGACAACTTTTCGACGAGGAAATATTATTTTAGGTCTGTGAAGGTCGTGTGCGACAGCGCTCTGCCGTCCATCATCATAAAGTACATTTTTACCGAGTCTGAGTTTTCCAGGTCGAGACTGAGGCGCATGCGCCTTACCGAATCCCAGTTTATATTTCACTCCAATAAAACCTTGTACCAACTTACGATCAATTCGCTCCCTTATTCCCTTTGGTCTCATATTACTTAGCTCATCTAGCATAATTCGGTCGCAACCAGATTTATCTTTTTCATTGTCACGGTAACATATATCATGTCGCATTGCAATTTCATAGACTTGATTATAGGACTCCTCGCCCGGGATGGGTGTGTCAGTTTCATCAAGCTGTTTGTCTAGCAGTTTCCAAGGTCCAGTATATCTATGACGTGGCAGGGTCCACCCATGTTTGGCTTTCGGTAATTTACCAATTAACTTGTGATCATCTAAGCCGGATCTGATTACAGGACGTTGATTACAACAATGAGAATAAGTTACTATTTTACCCTGCTCGAGACACAGATCGTGGTCAGCTTGACAGTCACACGCTTTTCTTGCAAACTGGCCTTGCATTTTTGTTATAATTTAATTGTCGACTAAAATAGTATTAGACATTTTTGGCATTTCCTGACCTCCAGGTAATAGTGGGCCACGTTTGAGAAACACTCTTTTTTCCACCTACAGTTAGCACAAATACTTTTCATCACAAGTCGGTTTTGTTTAGTAGTTTCCATGGTTTCATTTGTATTTTCCTTTTTACTTCTGCACTTCAGACAATACGTAGTCATTTTTATATTTGCTTGTTAGATAAAATTGCAATTCTGTCTTTTTCCAGTCTTGGTTTAGGTGCAAATTGTAATATAAATTTCAGAAAATCACCATCGGAGTGCGTTTGCACTGGGAATGCTTGTATTCCAGACATTTGTTTGATACACATAACGCAGTAATATCCACAAGCTGCAGTTCCAACTGGCTGAAGTTGATTAGACGAATAATTGATTTTATTTTGGTACTTTTGGGACTCTAGCACGTACTGTTTGATTATACCACTTGGTGGCAGCTCAAACGAATCAAAACAACTGTTTTTATAAAGAGCTACCCAATGCGTGTCAGATCCCTTGTTGAAATTTTGGATATTTATAACACAACTTCTCCCTCCGGGTTGAATCCCGAGCTCATCTTTAGAAAATACTAACTGAAATTAGTTGACATCTGTCAGTTTATCTAAGATCTCAAAGTTGTTTAGTGGATGGATCGAAGAGTGATCTACCTCCTTGTACCGGGTAGCATTAGTCCTCTCCCACGCCCTCTCCCCAGCAGATTGGGAAGTAGACTTCCCGCTATTCCTGCTAGCAATGGCCCTATGAATCCACCTTGGATCGCTTTCCGGTTCGTCTTTTTATTAGCTGTTTTACGTTTATTTGTTGTTGTACGTTTCTGAACGTTTCGTGTTTTACTTGAAATCGCTAACGATTTAGGCATTTTTTATTTGAAAATGTTAGACAAAAGTGAAATGCTACGCTAGCTGATTGATACCGTCACCCGACACAGCCTTCTTCGTGGCACCGGATACGGCACCCGAGGCGGCAGCTATCCCCAGGGTACCGAGTACTGGCAGTAGTTTGGGTAGCAACGTTTTCGCAATAGTTGCCAGTGCAGGTCCCAGAAAACCATCACGGATTGCTTGCGATCTAGACATTGCGGTAACTTGTGCTGCTGATAAATTTAAAATGAAAGAGTTTATCCAGTCGTATTTTATTGATTTCCCTCTGTGTCAACATTAGTTTTTCTGGCAGTGGGTCGCTATGTGATCTTGCGCCTGGGGTTCCGATATCTATCTTTAACGAAACAGACTGTCGTTTAACAATAGTTTGTGCTAGTTTTTTTTTTTTTACTTGTCCCAGCGATAAATTCACTTCGTGTATAATGTATTTCATTCTGTATTTATTTTCCTTCTGCTGGATAAAATTTGTATGGCAGTAATTCCACTGCTTCTTAGAGGATCAATAT
This sequence comes from Megalonaias nervosa, assembly GCA_016617855.1. Classification (NCBI taxonomy): domain Eukaryota; kingdom Metazoa; phylum Mollusca; class Bivalvia; order Unionida; family Unionidae; genus Megalonaias; species Megalonaias nervosa. Next base: position 11,650 of record JAECUM010035830.1, read on the forward strand.
ATTCTGCAGCTTTTCTGATAAAATTGTAACCCAAGTGCAGAGGACCTGGAAGTCAGTATAATCAATACATTCCCACAACTTGCTTGTTTGATAAAGTTATGCTCCAGGCACTTCACACCTGGCATTTAGACTTGAACGGTCATCCTGCCCTTGGTAGAATCTAACGTAAAGAATCTGTTAGATACAATTAGCGCATAAGCATAATAATTAATAGCTCCTGGAACCTGTCCAAGTGTCCACGTGATTTCAGTGTCTGATGTTGATCCCGTACCGCGTTCGCTATGCTTACTGACGTCAAAGTGAAATATCGGATAAAGCATTTTAAATTCTTTGATTGAAATTTGAGATCCACTGTCAACATCTTGATATTTTTGCATAGCTTCCATAAGGTACATGTAAGCTCGAGATACGTCTCTGTCAGCTAGTGCTGAAGCATTGGCAGCAAAATTGCATTTGATTGCTCGTTCTGGATACTGTTTAGAATTTATCCTGACAAATATTCTTCTACATCTGGACTATCAAATACAAAATTGTTTCGAAGCTGACTTCCGCGTCTATTCTGTCGTTGAAATACAATAAATACATTTCTTGGTAACTGCTCACTCGGTGCAGTTATTATTCTCCGGGTGTTATTGATCGAATTTGGAATTGCAGTTTGATAAACTTTATCTTATATTAAATGTATCCTTTTTGTAAATGCTGTTAGCATCGTTTCAAGCTCTATTGATTTATCGATCGACGGAACTACACGTGGCATCCACAACGCTAGTCGTGAAATTATAAATTGATCATCAGTAACACCCGCAGCTCGCATCAGACAATCCTTTTGGTCAGCTCGGTCAAGTATAAGTGTATGTTTTATTCCACGAAATACTTTGTTGTAGTCTCTGCAAAATCCGAATATTGTGCTAAGCGGAAGCATCATAGTTATTTGATGTGAATTATCTGTGAATGCTTGTCGTTTAACATAACCTTCGTTGTAAGGTTGAGCTCTAATCATCGGAACAATAGACTGAGCTTTTACTAGCATCACAGCTGTATTAGCATCAGCGGCTGATGGGGTAATTCCAATCGCATTACAAAGAGCTATTAGCGCGTTTCTGACATTGTCCACAACATTATCTTCTGCTGCATCTGTCCCGTATTGAGCAGGAAGTGGGGCCAAATACCCGTTAATATTAGTACGAGTCTCAGCGTCGTTAGCACCAGCAAATGGTAGTATGGCAACTCTCAGCAAATTAGCTACTTAAGCTGTTCCAAGTCCAGTATCTTCAAACCACATCATGTTTGTTGCAACAGATCTCGAGTAGTCGTCGCTAAATGAAACTACGTTAAGAATAGTACTTGCAATTGGCAGGTGCATGGAAACATCTTCTACTGTTTGATTAGCTTGTTGATATCTGGCGCTTCTAAACAAACTTCAACCGTTATTAACAAGTGTCACTCGTGTACCAGGAGATACAACTGCACTAGCTGCTGTTCTTATACTACCTCGTACTTCAAGTACGGCTTTGTGTGGTAGCAAAAACATGTCTTCGTCTCGTATTAAAAGTTCGAATTCCAGTTTTGTTAGGTTCGTTTGAACTTCATCGAGATATTCGACATATTCAAATTCTATTTTCCCAGGTCAGATCAAGGTAATTTTTGACAGACATTCTTTATCTGTTATTGTTAGACAAAAATTAGAACGCTGCAATATCTGGTCGAGCGGGTCTAGTTTTAGTTACCAATGTTCTAATAATTTCTTCGTCGGGCGGAGATAGCAGTTTTCGTCGTTTTTGTTAGCGCCTTAGTAGTTTCTGATGTTGGTGATATTTCAAAAATTGCTTCTTTTATATCCCTCTCGCTTACGATTCGTCCACCCTTAATTTTATCAGCAATCTTCTGTCCAATAGCTGACTACTGTAAAAGACGCTTCTGTTGCAACAGCTTTAGATGCGGCTAACGCGATAGGCGCTATTTTATTTTGCAATTCCATGTACATTTTCAATTATTTTAGAAAATATATTTCCAAAGAAACCTCCTACGATATTTTTATGATAAATATTTCGTTGTTTCATTTTGTGATACAAAACCGTCTGATAAATTTAATTGTGGTCAGCATAGCTGACCAAGCACAGCTCACTGTGATTAGCTCACCGACCTCAAGTGTAGATAAGATGTTGCAATTTCGTTATTGAGATATAGCTGCCGGCCGGATGGATCAGTCAGTGTCATCGTGATAGCAGATATTTGATTTTCAACACTAACAGGATAGTGGATTATTTGTCTTGGATTTACTTGCATTAGCGATGCAGGTGGTACGTCAGGAGAAAAATTGTAGATAGTTTGACCTTTACTACCACGTGCTCTATACGACCCGCTGGCAACGGAGCAGTTTATTAAAATCTAATTTGCATCTGTTATATCAACGGGTAACTCGTCATCGTATGAAATTGAAGCATTTTGTGATTTAGAACCGTATTGCTTTCTGGAAAATCCTAACAACGGTACGATGCTATTTGTGGTGCTGAAAGCAACAATAAAACCGTTTTTCAAAGTGATTCTGGCACGCAGTGTGTTATAGTTTGGAATGAACTCTGATGTAGATTGAACCTTAGTTTATTGCTTTATTTAGATATGAAACGTTATAAGCGTCCTGTGGTATCTTGACAGAAGTCCAAATCTGGCCAGCTGGCTGAATTAATTGAAATGTAAAATCGTCGTTCAAGTTAGTTCTGATATTTGCCATAACGTGCCAAGCATTAGCTGATAATAGTCCTATTTCGTATTGTTTATGGCTGTCAAGTTCGATTGGTGGATTATAAATAACAAAGTTTGCACTGTCAGCTGCAGTCTGTGATGAGTCAAGCAGTAATGTAGTTGATAACATTTCTATTTTATTTGATAGATAAAACTGAACTGCTAGCAGTTTGTGCTTTGCGGTTAGCGAATCCGATCGTTATGTAAAATATAATATTGATCAGATGTTAGATCTGAGATTATCTAACATTTCAACAATTTCGTTGTCAATTTCTGTGCTGGTATTTCCAGCTTCCTTTGATGCTATTAATAACATCAATCGGTCAACTATTTCAGTGGTCGAATTATAGATCTTGAGACCATGACCTTTTTTTGTTTGGTCATCAATTCTTTTAGCTAAGTTTTCTAATAACATTGTTTTGTAATTAAATCCTTTTGTTTCTTTTTTTATGTTATCAAGTACAGCACTGTAAAGAGAAGCAATAATAAATTCTCTGTGTATATTAAAATATTTTTTTTCTTCTTTGTGATTAGTCGATTTTTGATCTTATCAAAAGCCACTCTATTTTTTCTATTATAATTTCTAGTTTTTTATGTAATTATTTATCTTTTCGTCACCCATTTCTTTAATATCATCGACCCTTAATTTAATCGCGCCAGAAACGTTCTGCTCAAAATCTCTTAACTCGGCAATATCTACTGGATGTAAAGCTTCTCTTATTAATTTATTGATCGTTTCCAGAAAAAAAACAGCCAAATATTCTTCACTATCTTTAGCCTGCTCTTCATTTTTTTGTAATACTGCAGCTTGTCGTACAGCTGGATCTCTTATTCGCTCAATAATTTGTTCTGAACCTTTTTTTTTTTTTTGCTCCTCAAGGATACCTCGTAATCCTTTCTCTGATAACTTTTTAAGATTTTCTAGTGACACCGCAGAAATATCTGGCTGCTTGCCAAGTACTGCTTCGGTCACTGACCTAAAAATCTGGCAGTCTGGCAGTTTCTTCTGCCGTCTGCTGTAGACCTCTAAGTTCCTGTTCAACTTTCTTTTTGAAAGCTTCTCTGGTTGCAACAAATTTCTTTAGAACCGCTATTCGTTTTGCGTCCATTTTTCGTGTTATTTGTTTTGTTAGACTTATTTTAGATTGTGACCATAAGACCAGTTTACCGTTAAATCAATTTGCACAGTGTAAAAACCTGTCTATTCCGCATCTAAACATACGATTTTGATCTCTTGCTAGTTTATCAAATAAAAAGAAACTGTGCCCACCACCACTAGAAGCGTTATGATATAGTTCGGCCAATTTAACCTTTCAAAGACCCCCACACTGCTCTCGAGCTATTTTCTGTACGTCGATATTGCCTAGTCCAGCAAATATTATGAAGCAACCAGAATTTCGCCTGATGAATCGATCAATATTGTAGAAGCCTTGAACAAGGTATATTGCATTATATTTTCTGTTGCGGGATAGGGAAAAATAAGACTTTATCTTGTTCATCTCTGCGTTGCTGAGAGGAATGTCGTCGAAGACAATTATTTTATGTTCGTCTGAATCTAGATAGGCAATAGGAATTAAATCTTCGGGTTGCTTTATGATAAACATATCGTCGCCTAAGTTAAGTTCATTTTTCAGCTTTTCGATATATTCGCTAAGCAATTCGGACTTATCTTGATGTGGATTTATTGTGTAAATAAAAACTCGATCGTAGTTGAAGAGGTCCTTAAGTAACAGATTCATCAGAAGGTTAGTTTTGCCCAATCCAGTTCGTCCTACTATCAGATAATGGCAGTCTGGTAGGTCGTGGTTATGCTGATGTTTGATCAAGCGCTCCGTTTCAAAGCTGATTATGCTCATTCTATATCAGGAATTCACAAAATTTTATCTCGCAGTCAAGGTTAAATTTTATCAGGCGGTCAAAGTTAAATTTTATCTTTCAGTAAGAAATAAGAATGTGCTATTACACAAAATTTGGTACGTTAATTGACAGCTCAACGCAAAAATAAACTGCGCCCACCACGGCTAGTTAGTTTTAACAAATTATATAAAAAAAATCTGGGAATACAATGACCGATAACTGAAGTATGTCAGGTCAGCGAGTGCTAGACCTTGAGACAACATATCTACCAATCAACCCAGATGAATCACAAACAGTAAGCCTTGTCCAGCTTAGTGTAGTCAGTAATGGTAAATTATCGTTATCGGGTGGAAAGATGACTGGAAATATCAACATGAGTAAAAAAAGATTGTAAATCTTGAACTGAATACCCACCTCTAACATAAATAATTCACAGGAGGTAAGCTATGCACAACTTAGCTCATAGATAATTCTAAGTTGTCATTATCTGGTGGGACTATGACTGGCGCTTTAGATATGGGTGGGAAATTAATATTTAGTACCCAACTTGATAATATAACTTTGACCAATGACGATTCTGTAACAAATGTAACAAATGTAAAGTTTGTCAAGGACAACTTTATAATAAAATCCGGCGACGCGGTGACTGGCGCGTTAGATATGGGATCGAATAAGATAACAACGTCGTATAATGCAACTGCTAGATATGATATTTCAAATAGATCTTATGTATACCTGAGATCAATTACTGCAACAAACAGTGCTACTGATGTGTCAGGTCGAGCTGCTGATGCACTTTACGTTATACAAACCGGTGGTACAAATACAGGTATGTTAAACATAGGCTCGAATAAAATAATGGCCGCCTATAATTCAATCGCCCCATTTGATCTAACAAATTGTATGTTGACGCTGAGATAAGTGCAGCATCATGGAGTACAATTAATTCTGCAGATGTCAATTATTTTAAAGAATCCGGTGGTACGGTAACAGGTGCGATCGATATGGTTGATAATAAGATAACTTCTACGTACGTTCCTGTATCTACATCCGATCTTAACAAACAGTACGTGGATAGTGTACCAAATTGCAAGTGATTGGTGGTAGTAAAAACGAGCAAAAAATAGTGTCGGTCATATCCCACATCTTATTGATCCTGTTAAGAATCGTTATGGTTTATTGCAACGGCATCAAGTTATTATTCGGATAATAATCCAAGGTATGCTTTTGCTTTTAACAGGCCTATATCTAGCGGGTTAGAGTGGATCACAGACGGAGAAATATCCAACTTTTGGATTAAAATACAGTGTCCAGCTGCCGTAGCAATATGGAAATTTCAATTACGAAGTCAAATAAATACTAATATCGGATACATTTATGATTGGAAACTAGAAGGCTCTAACGATAATACAACATGGGATGAGCTGCATAGGGGATTGGGTTATGATTTTACTACTTCTCAGTATCGTATTACTATTACTTCTCGGCAATATATACTTAATCCTGAAAAAAAAAAAAAAAGACAAACAAGTACTTGTATTTCCGGATTTATGTTTTCAGAGCAGTAGGTCCTTTCCCATTTGTGTCGACATTTTAGATATATACAGTCGATGACCTAGTATAGGTCTGACGTACGAGCACGCTGTGATTTTAATGTGATTGTAATCTATTATGTCTATTTATCCTCCATCGATCAGGGTCGCAAAAGAGTTTTATAATTTTATACTAAACCCGAAAACGGGGATTGAAATAGCTATGTTGATCAGCTAGACCTAGAGAATGTGGAAGAGGCAAGAGCAATAAATATAATTACTCGAATGAACAAAATAACTTTACGTTCACCCGGTTTAACTGAGAACAACGACAATTTTGCTAGGGTTTCAGGAATGGGAGGTCCTCAACTGAATCCACTATCAGAGACTTTGATACAATTAGTAAATACTGTCCCGTAAGCGACTGCGAGGAAAGACGATTAAAAGTTGAAAAGTTTTTGATAAATACACTTCTTGAGCTAAATAAAGAAAATGTTTTGACTATTGATAAATCTAACCTTGTAAAAACAATTTCATGGCGGTAAGAAACCAGAGCGAGAGCGACTAAAGAAGATTCACGACGAGCTTGACAAATTAGCTGAAACAAGGAAACACAAGTTTCTAAAATATCGTAAGCTCAAGAACACATTTGCTAAACGTCTAGTATTTCGTGTAGTTATTATGGACTATGATAAAAAGACGCTGTTAGAAGTAGTGGATATTAGTGCTGACACTAACCTGCTAACAACAGCATATCTAGTTTTGATACACTCTCGCACCTGTGATATAGAAAAGTATAACGTATAAAACATTTACCCTCCACTACATGCAGTATCAGATATTGACAATAGGATTGAATAATATGATGATTTCGAACGAGACATTTTATCAAAGAGCTTGACGATGTAACAACTGTGAAACCTGGAATTGATGAAGATTATGAAATACATAATAGTTCCAAAACAAATTGCTTTGAAAAAATATACAAAAGAAGCTGCAAGTTACTGACAAAAATACAAAAATATCAAAGAGCTGATTGCTGGATACCTAAATCTACCCGCCATAGATATAGGGCAGCTGATATTCTCGGTCTCATAAATTTTCCAACAGAATATGCAATTCTCAGGTAACATCTGGTACTTAAAATTTTAAAATGGGACAGTTATCTTATGTTGTTACCTATATCGACGAAACAGAAGATATTTATCGTGATAGAGTCAATGATATTATTGAAATACCAACACATTTTGACCCTCCATTTTCATCCTCAGCTTTAACAGATATCAGATATGATGATATCTCATTTGAAGTATATAAGTATAGAGAGTTTCTTGCCGATCCTGTCAATAACAAAATTTAGTACTCTGATCGATAAGGTTTCATCTGAAAATATTTTTACTACGGCGATTGAAATAATTACAGAAACAGTTTCATAATGACGAAAAAAGAAATAATAGACTTCAATCATATTTCATCTGGTTTCCAAGACAAAGAGCTAATCAAATACTGCAAATATTACTATAAAAAACTTTGCTATGTCAGACAAGCTAGAAAATTTTATAGCAAAATAATAGGCATGCTGAATTATATTCCTATGATACTAACAACGACTGGAATTATTTCAATAGGTGGGGACATTAAACCCAGTACTCCTTATAGTGGCAGGGATAGGTATTGTTTTATCAGCGGTTAATAAATAGATCGGACCAAAATACGAGAACAAAAATATGTCTTGTAAAACAGCAATAGCGACTTATAATAAAATTCTTAAACAACTTCGAGCTTATCTTAGAGGTGAAAAGTTTATAATGCTAGATCTAATACAGGAACTGCGAGTCAAAGACGATCTGCTTGTAGATCTGATACCGAACAGAGTTGCAAAATACGAAAAACTATACGCAGTAAATTTTGTGTGAAATTGCTAGCGATTTCATTTCAAAAATAAGGATAGTAAAAATTTTGTGTGAAAATAACGATTGCAAAATATGAAATATGGAAGATATTACAGTGGATGATATCACGTCAAAGATGAAAAGAATTCTTTTCCGAGGTAAGCGTATGACGGTTATGCTTGGCAATGAAAAGTACAGCACGTATTTCAAAAACAAACAAAATAAAGCTGTCTCTGGTTCTCACAGAAAATTCAGATTATTTTAGTAAGCTTACCCGGGTCACAGATTCACTTTCTGATGCTGCTGATAATCTTTATAATCCAACATCACAAGACAAATACACAAAATCACAATCGACGAAGAATTCAAAAGTGTTATGCCGATAAATCCATAGTCCCACATGGAAATTTCATATAAATGCTAGACCCTGGCTCTCTTTAGTGGTAAGGTTAATCTGTACTTGTTTCATCATGACGATGAAAGCTGCATAATAGCAAAAGCTGAAATTTTTAAAATATCTCGTCAAGTGGCCATGTAAAAAATCGCCAGGAGCCGTCATTGTGAATCACAATGGCTCTTAATGCATAATATATTTATCTCATAATATGCAATCAGAACAAAGACGCGAATAATAGGGGTATGGCACTGTGGAATTACCGGCATCATTCTTGAAATACTGGACAGTAAACAAGAGTCATTCACTTTTGTCTAGGATCAATGCTGGATTTGCAATTTTAGTTATTATATCATTCCGTTGTAAGATTTTCATAACACACTGACTAGTGTTACGACCCTGTAGTTAAATTACATATGTGTTAAAATTTAAATTCTTCTAATTCTTTGTTTCATTTTTTATTTTATTTTTATATCACTAAATGTTATTATTATTATGGTGATGATTATGTTAGCAAGGTCTAATAGTTTGTTAGAAACATCGTATTTATTTAAAACGTAAATGTGACTCGTGTAAGCACGATTTTTGCATGACGGTTTTTCGTATCAAGTAAACAGTGAGAAAGAGCTATGTAAATGGTTGGCTGTGACCACGTTATTTCAAAATAATACTTGTTTACGCATTGTAGTGATTTCGAAATCACACGTGTGCTTCATGCGTGTGTACATGTAATGACGCATTAGCTTGTTTTAAATGCTCAGTTACCTGTAAGAAATGTTTAGTCAGAGTCGTAGTCATAGTCGTAGTCAGTCATAGCTGAGAGTCACATCATAACATCTTACAGAGTTTCTAATACCTTAAGGAAAAGGTGTTTCTGTGCTGGAAAGAGGTGTTTGTCCATTCGTACATGTTAGGAACAACATGTGTGTTGTTAGTGGTGGTAGCTGTATTTCATCTACTTTCTAAATAATTATTTTCCCTGGAGAACAACCCTACTGGCTTTGGACAAAGACATTTGTTGAAACTATTTCTAAATTGGAGCAGAACAATTCAAATTGTGCTTCACAGTGAAAATTCTGGACATTTTGTGTTAACCTTCGTCTGACGTCATCATCCGCCATCTTGGAACGGAACTGAGATTCAGACTATATCAAATTAGAACTGTTTGTTCACAGGACTTACGTGTTTTCACAATTTTAGGACAATTTTTGGAATCTTCTTCGTAAATCGTAAGTCTTGTTTCATCTATTTACCTTTTCACCGTGTTTTCTAGGGAAATAAATTGTTTTTGTTAAAATTTACAAAGCTTGTTGTCTTCACTCTTTCTTTGTGTTACTTTGAACGAGCCGATACGTAACACTAGAAACACCTTTGATTGCCTCAGTTATTATTATAGCTATATCATTGTGAAACGTTAGTTTGAATAAGCAAATTACAGCATATACGTAACAGAAGATTGTGGTTGAGTGGATATAGTATACTGTCAAAGTGTCTAAAGTATAATCGCAGTAATTCGCCCCTATCATTTGGTATTATTTGATTTACAGTCCTAATGATATACCAGCAAGGAGGAAAACACTGAAGGCTGGAGCAATTTTTCTTTATTCGCACGCAGAAAATAAGGTAAAATTAAATCACGCATACTTTTGTATTCGTCGGTGCATGGATATTCAGGATGGCACCGATGTAGGTTGACTATGTCTATTATAATTTGTTACATTTCTGTTAGTTTATTCTGGCGTTGTACTGCAGTACAACAAATCAAGAGCATACAGTACCGAAGAAAGTAAAGTGCCATGCCCAAAGCACACCCCGCTAGCCAATCCTGGCTGATCCGATGGTGGGAATCAAACCATAAACATTCATGTCAGAAATCCAACTAGTTATTACCTGAGCCACCGCGACTCCCAACATTCATGCAATCAATATGGATTGGAGTTAATAATATTTCTGTGTTAATTTTAATGCAAGTTCATCCAGGTAGATCTCGCGTCATCTTAATTGTTTTGCTGCCATTATCTGAATTAAAGTTGTGAAAATTTCCAAGGGTACCTGACAAAGGTTATGCAAATTCCCATGGATAAATTTCAGGTCGAATCTATTATTTGCACACAAAAAGATTCTGTCAGTTGGTCGGGTTCTTGGAAAAGGAGTTCCAGGTAAAATAAACATGTAACCAGTGTGACTAATGTATTTTAGGTCAAGGTCATGTATTAGTAGCTATTTAGGCTGATAACAACACATGTGCAGGTAAAGCCATTTTCCCTGTCAAATTATGGGGTTTTGTGTCGAGCTATGCAATATGGGTGTGGGTGGGGTGGAGAGTTCGATAAATAATAAATACAATAAGTGTTTTGAATGTAATGAATTAGGTTCCGATAAAACTGCTTCTGTATCTATTGAGTGAATGCTGCTTTTTATTTTTTTTTTATTTTTTTTTTTTTTAACTCAATGCAATCGTATGTTAATCTTGCCAATAATACGTAAGAAGTGACTAGATCTCGTGAACGAACGTTTTTCGAGTATTTCCCAATTTGCCATTTAAGCCAAGCAATACCTATATCGTGATAACAGCTGAGTCTACATAATATATAAACTATCTATATTTTGCTGTTATTAAATCCAAATTTTGTATGTATGTATGTATGTATGTATGTATGTATGTATGTATGTATGCATGTATGTAGCACTTGACAGCCGGGTTTAGTTGTCAGCAATCGGCTGACATCCATGTTTTAATCATTGTTTTAGTACGAAAGCTGTATCTATCTGTATGTCTATCCACCCATCTCCAAGACTCTCTGAACTGTTTTCCAGCTCTGTACTGGATTATTTTATATGTAGATCTCTATGGACATTTGCAATTCGAATAATAATAATAATAATAATAATAATAATAATAATAATAACAATAACAGCAACAAGGCTAGCATGCATATCGCCATAGTTTTCAATACGATAATTATTTTCAGCCTTGCAAAAGTACTGCATTTATGTAGTTATACTAACTTCAAATACGTACGTGCCATCGACCAAATACTCCTTTTCGATTATTCTGGAAACACCTGTGATACGTAAAGTACCTTATCATTTTATCACATTCATAAAGCCATGGCTGACTTTTGATACAGCATTACGAAACTTCCCTAACTTTAAAAGAAAAAAAAAAAAAAATTATATAAAAACCTGGTATATTTAAGAATATAAACTCGCTGGAAGCTGTATTGAAAATTCACTTTTATGATAATACATTATTTAAAAACTCAAAGCAGTGTGCATATACTACTATTTCTCTGGAGAAGTTTCATCGGTTTCCAGTAGTATTCCTCCTTCCAGTAATTCGTGTAAGTCAGGATTTTCATTATGTTATAACATTTTCCTTCAAGAATGATAGTAGCAGTCGCCGTTGCTGACGCAAACAACGAACTTTTTCCTGCAAGCGCCGTAACTGAAGTTGTTGCGGTCGTGGATAACACCTGCTGCCGAATTTCACTGACATCATAGAACTTGGCGGACCAGTTTCCACATAGAGAAGGACATTCAAAAATACATATATTTTCCAGTTTGTCTGGTGCCAGCACCAGACACATTTTGATTAAAGTGTCAATATCTTTTCTACCAAGATCGTACCTGCCATAGTTTCTCAGTCTCTTTACCTCGGGATGAACATTGGTCAGATTTATTACAGAACACATACAACTCAGATAGTACATTAACTTTGCACGGGGATCTTCGGGAACATTTGCACGGCTGTTTCTATCCACAAGTTCAATCCGCGTAGATTCGTACTTTTCAACACTTGAGCTATGGCTGGTAGAAGCGACAAGAGACATTTAAATAATTGCACACCGAGCGATCCTTGAACAAATTCAATGACTTCCGGTAGTTTTGCTGAATTTAAATTTAGAAATCTGTGTGAACAAAATTTCCCTCTGCTTTGATATATGTGTTGGCACTAAAATCAACAATAAAAACTGGAAAGGTGTTCATACACGTCGGCAATAGTCTTTTATGGGTTTACACAGGGACAATAGTCATAGCCACCTCTTCAATTATTGATTTACGTGCTAACCAGCCAGTTATTTGTGCATCAAAGCAGAATAAATCAAGGTCACAGTAGGGTAGAACATCATACTTGCCACTATTGATTAGAACAACAATAACCCCAGGTGATATTGTATTTGTTATTGCAGATTTTACCTTGTATGCTTTATCGACTATAGCAGCAGGGGGGCTGAACAGAGACAGCTCTACGAACCGCCCATTTCACGAGAAAAGACCTTCTACAAAATCGATCATACAATGTCGAAAACGCCGACTGGAGGGGGACTGAACGGACCAAACAACAGAGACATCATTTTGCGAAAATAAGGCCTGTAACAAAATTGGTAATACAAGGTCGGAAAGGTCGAATGAGGGGGAAGACTGAACTGGCCATTAGGTCTACTAATTAGCCAAGACAATTAGCGAAGAAATGCCTTGACCCCGCCACCAGGTTTCCTCGTGTTGCTGCTTCGGATGTTAAAAAAAAATTGTAGCTGCGGCGGCAATAGGTCTGTAATTAAATCGTCGTTGCAATAATAAGTGATTCTGAGCTAACCATGAAATCTCGCACAGCTAATCTAGAGATTAGAGGCTATTGAGAAATATCTCCCCGTCCGTGATTCTGTCAAGCAGCAACTACAAAAGCGTCAGAAAACCAAAGAGGGATTTACAGAAAGTGCAGCAGAGCTCTTTAAACCGGTAACATAGGCTACTAAAGGTCTTCTTCCGTCGCTGGAACAAACCGCTAAAACAACTGGGGAAATCGCAGAAAGAACTGTGAAAATTGCGTTAAGAGCTAAAAAAAAGTATCATCTAAAAAAGATTCTCAGGGACCTTTCAACCGAAATAGTTGCTGCTCAGCCACAATTACAAGACGAAATACAGCAGGTGGTGGATGGTATCGACGAAGCTTGTCTTGAAATTGGTGTAGTAAAGAATCTTGTAAAGAAAGAACCAGAAGATCAGTCACAAAAAGTTGAGTTGAAAGATAAATTTACTCCTCACGGTGTTGCTGCTATCAAGGATGCAAACAGATTCCTTCATATTGCTGCGTTTCGGTTTGACGACACAGCGCTGTATATGAAACCGGAATACGTTAAAGGTGTAAAGAAAGCTGATTGGCGCAAATACCTGTACCGCATTGCTTCCAACCTTTCGCAGGTCAGAAGTAACGATAGACAGTTTGAAGATTCTGACCTATCAGTATATTAAAGAAGAAGAACAACAGGCGAAAGAACGTGATTAAATGGGTAAATTGGAAGCAGCTAGATCTGTATCAACGAAAGAAGAAAAATGAGTGGTATCATAGACGTTAGTGTTTATTGAGCACTCATTGATGAAATTGTCGACTATTACTACAGCGACTAATCTCGACAACGATCAGGTATGCAATAAGACCAGTGACAGGAAAATTACATGATCATACACAATACACAATGCTCAACGTGGACCTGAAATGGTTAGGGTGATAAATTCACGATTACCAGTGTATAAAGTTACCTACGGAGATGGACTCGGCAAAGTTGTTCAAGGTCTATTCAGAATGGTAGTCCCAAAAGCGATTCCGATTGCAAAGCAAATAGGAATGAAAGCCACTGACGTTGTTTGTGATAAGGCTGTTGGCACCGTTGGTGATGTTGCTGGTAAAGCATGCTCAGCAATCCGAGACAGACTAGGGAGACTAATACGCCATTTGGCAGCGGTCCGATCGCAGCCAGTAAAATTACCCAGCACCGAAGCAATGTCAGCAAGTGTCAGTAAAATAATAAATCAAGCTGCAAATGAACGGTTAAGAGAATTGGCTAGTGTGCCATCACTGACAAAACAGGCAGCCGCCGAAAGAGAAAGGAATATAACAACAAGTATGATAGCAGTAAGTGGTCTGACTCGACATCGTCGTTGATCAACCAGCGCGCGATGATTTCACGACATCGCTAGTAAATCGCTTTAGACAGTGGCGAATATAAATAAAATGTTCGAGCGTACATCTGGTACCGCATTTGACATGGACGTATCCGTCCATAAGAATGAATCTGTGCGTAATTATCAGTATTATTCTTATGATGCGCCTGTATCTTATGCACGTGGACGAATCGAACAACAAGTGCAAGACACAAGCAGATATTTCTTGCCCGCTGAGGCATTCGTTGAGACTGAAGGTCGACTTTTGAAAGCAGATGATACAGCATATGGACTTTTAGATCGGGTTGGTTTTGTTGATCATAGTATCATGGCGTTGGTCGACAGTGTCACATACATGATTGATGTAAAGAATATTGAATCATGTCTCAAGACGTTGACGTTGTCACGACAATTAACGGGCTAGCCAGCTATTCGCAGTCCGCCGATCCGTCAATGATGTTCGCGAAGGATACCACTGATCGCCACGAGGACAGTAACGTGAGAATGAACGCTGCAGGAACTGAGGTCGCATCGATGAATGAAGATTTCAACCAAGCATTCGCAGCACATAGATCGATGTTATACGACAGTGAAGAGTTTTCATGAGCAATTCCACTGTCACACATTTTCGGGTTCTGCAGGAGTGTCAGAAAAGTTAATTTTGGCGCCAAACACAAGGTGATGATTGTCAAAAAATCCACCAACGATGATGCAATCTGACGCCCCGATACTGTTGATGTTGGCAAGGTGAGACTTATATAGCTTTCGCTGTGGATGCCAAACAATGACCCCATCGCTGACTACAGAATGCTGGCTGCCCTCTTTGATGGACTCCGGCAACAAATGGACGTTGTCGTGATTGACGATGACCACAGACAGTGTCGAGAGTAAGGCTGCTGGGCTATTTACATAGCAGATAGCATCATGGCAAGGGGTGTCAGCGCCACGACACATAATCATGGTGTTTCACGATGACACCCGAATAAATTCACAGACGCGAAACCCAATGGTGTTTGATACTCTTGGGGTTAGTGAAGTTTCTCTACGAATAAACGGACATCAAGAACCATGGGAAGAAGTGTTATTGAATTTTGAAAACAATCATGTTGCACGTGTGTATCATCGGTTTATCACATTCATGGCGCGTGATCAGAATGTTGATTCTGGTTTGCAGATATCTCGACGAGATTTCACATCGTTGTATCCGATCTATTACTTCTCGCCGACACACATGGATTGATTCAGACAATATGCTGTCGATGGACACTTTCGAGCTCGTGTAGCACGACCAGCTGTTTTTGCTAATTACAGAGCAATCGCTGTTATACTATCACATAAAGCCATGCTGCTCGAAGGCATTGGTGGATAAATGGGAGTCACTGATGTACCAGTGGAAAATATGTGATCGGATCACTCGTGATCTATTGCAAGCAATCGAATCACAAGCGATCGTTGCAAAGCAATTGGAGCGTTCATAATGCTGTATAAAAGTCAGTTATATCACAGCGTTGATGTTGCCCTAACGCCGGAACAAATTTGCGAAGATTCTATCTGCGACTACAAATAATTGTGGAACAACGATACTGCCAAAATCAACGCCGCTCAAGGGCCAAAATAAACTATCGCTGGCAACAACTCAGCTAAAGCACTTTGTTACGTATAGGTTCGTTTAAAAGTAACAAAAGAAAAGAGTGAAACCAACAAGCTCTGTACGTTTTAACAAAAATAATTTATTTCCTTAAAAAACACGGTGCAAAGGTGAAAATAGAAAATAGGACTTACAGTTTGAGAAGACAATCCAAACATTTATCCTAGTACTGAAAAAATACAAGTCCTATCACTAAATAGTTTTAACTGAATCCAGGTTCGAATCTTGATGACGTTCCAAGATGGAGGATGATGACGTCAGGTGAAATCTTTATACGAATGTCAAGAGTTCCACGTTGAACCACAACTTGTAATGTTTCAATTTAGAATAAATTTCCATCGAATGTCTTTGTCACTTGTATAGTTCTCCAGGGAATAAATTATTATATTTTAAAAAATGGAAGAACTTCTGAACAAGCTGTCATCTATGATAAAACATCTCGAGCCCCAAAGATGTAAAAATACAACTCTTTACGGCACCTAATAGAAATATATCCTTCTTCTTGAAGGTATATTGTACGACTGAATATTTCACGGGGATCTGAGCATTTTTAAACTGAACTAAGACGTCATTTTAGGCGCGCACCATGGAACGCGTGACTATTTCATCATCAAATAGCGCAGTAATCAATGCAATTTCACGTGGGCCACGAAAATGACCTTGACAATGACCAATCGTTTTCGCGTAGTATTTACTCAATCGACAAACCACGGCAGGATAAAATCGTCCTTATGCGAGTCATATTACGTTTTATATAAACATAATATCTCTTTCAAAAATATCAGATCCCCTGAAAATAATTATTACAATATAAAGTAATGATACAAAAATAAAATCAAAAAGAATTTAAAATTAACACACAAGTAATTAAATTACATATTCGTAACACTTTCCCCATAAAGAAAAAAGAAAGATTTATGTAATAAAGCTTTCTTTTTTACCATATGTAAACTATACATGAGGTAAAGAAAATTACATAAGAAGAACTCTTATGAATTATACAAAGTGTATATGAAAATGATATTTCTATACACGGGAAAGTGCATCTGCAATCAAATTGTCTTTTCTTTTGATGTGCCTGATGTTGAGATTATATTCTTGCAAAAACAAACTACACCTTAATAATCTTTGATTTTTATTTTTCATCTTGTCGATGAAAATAAGGGGGTTGTGATCACTAAACACAACAACCGGAGGAGGAGCTCAACTAATGTAAACTTCAAAATGCTGTAATGCCAGTATTAAATAAAATAAATTCCTTCTCGATTGTTGAGTAATTTCGTTTGTGCTTATTTAATTTCGTAGAGAAATAGCACACTGGGTGATCGACACCATTTCAATCTTCTTGAATCAATACTGCTCCAACCCCAACATCACTTGCATCCACAGATAATTTGAAAGATTGATGGAAAATTGGAGCTGTGAGAACCGGCGCGCTCTTGAGTATGGCTTTTAACCTATCAAAAGCTTCCTGACATTTTTCAGTCCAAAGAAACTTGTTTTTCTTACGTAACAAGTTTGTCAGAAGTTCAGCAATATTAGAAAAATTGGAACAAAACTTTCGATAGCATCCGGCCATACCCAAAAATCGCATCAGTTGCTTTTTACTGACAGGCACAGGAAAATCAGAGATAGCTTTAACCTTAGCATCGATAGGTTTAACTTGACCATGTCCCACAATATGTCCTAGAAAAATTACACAAGCACGGCAAAACTCACTTTTAGATAAATTGATTGTCAAATTTACATCAGTGAGTCTTTCAAAGAATTTCCGAATCTTGGTTAGATGTTCTTTCCAGGTGTCATTGTAGATGATGACATCATCGATGTAAGCATCACAATTTTCTAGACCAGAGGTAATCATATTGATCATGCGTTGAAAAATACTTGGGGAACCCTTCATCCGGAACGGCATTACTTTGTATTGATGGAGTCCATCTGGAGTCACAAACGCCGAAATTTCTTTCGCACTTTCCATAAGTGGAATTTGCCAAAATCCTTTCAGAAGGTCAAATTTGGTGACGTACTTGGCATTTCCAATTTTATCAATACAATCATCGATTCTTGGTAATGGAAATGAATTTGTTTTTGTCAAACTGTTCACCTTCCAGTAATCAGTGCACATTCGGAAAGTTTTATCCGGTTTCGGAACAAGTATGCATGGTGAACTCCAATCACTTTTACTGGGCTCTATGAAATCGTTCTCCAGCAAATACTGAATTTCCTTTTTCAAGTATTCTTGTTTGAGAGGGTTCATCCTGTATGGGTGTTGTTTCACAGGTTTTGAATCTACAATTTCAACGTCATGAAAATTTTTGTTTGTCCTTGTAGGAATATCTGAAAACAAGTGCTCATATTCGAATAATAACTCTTTAAGTTCATTCCCTTCTGGTTGTTGGAAATGTAAAAGTTTCTGGTCCAGATCTTTCATAATTTCTGAATTCCGAAGATTTGTTGCACCAAGATCAACAGTGTCCAATTGAATTTCTTCACTTATATCCTCTTTTGGTGGGACAGATACAACTAAATTAATTGTATAATTTACTTGGCTATCTCTTTCAATATACTCCTTTAACATGTTAATGTGGCAAAGCTGTTTTTGTTTTCGCCTACCATTAGTATTTATGATGTAATATAAATCATTTAATTTCTTTTCAACCGTGTAGAGACCATAATACTTGGCCTGAAGGGGATTTTGTGGAATGGACAAGAGAGCTAGAACTCTATCACCGGGCTGAAAACTTCTATCCCTTGAGTTTTTATAATATCTTGATTTCATTCTGGACTGAATAGAGTGCAGAGTTGCTCTTGCTACCTCACAAGCCTTTGACAACTTGTACTTAAAATCAGAAACATAATCAAGGAGATTGAGCTCAGTATCTTCATTAGAAAGAAGTTTCTCTTTCAACAATTTCAAAGGTCCACGCACAGTATGTCCGAAAACTAATTCAAAGGGACTGAATCCTAGAGATTCTTGAACGGACTCCCTAACAGCAAACAAAAGTAAATGAATTCCTTCATTCCAATCTTTGTACGTAGCAAAGCAATATGATCGAATCAAATTCTTTAAAGACTGATGAAATATTTCTAAAGCCCCTTGGCTCTCAGGGTGATAGGCAGAAGATTTAAATTGTTGAATGCCTAATTCGTGCACAGCTTGCTGGAAAATTCCAGACATGAATTTTGACCCTTGATCAGATTGGACAGATTTGGGAAGGTCATATTGGGTAACAAACTTTATCAAAGCATTTAATATGGTTTTGGTTTTGATATTCCTCAAAGGAATTGCCTCTGGGAATTTTGTTGACGCACACATAATGGTCAACAAATATTGGTTGCTTGACTTGGTCTTAGGTCAGGGACCAACACAATCTACCATATTCTGCTAAATGGTTCGTCAAATGCAAGATTTGGCTGCAGATGAGACTTAGGTGTCTTCTGATTGGGTTTTCCTACCATTTGACAAGTATGACAAGATCTACAAAATTTACAAACATCACTTTTGGTTTTTGGCCAATAAAAGTGAGTCAAGATCTTGTGATAAGTTTTATTTATTCCTAAATGACCAGCCAGAGGAGTTTCATGGGCCAAGCTAAGTATTTCCTGTCTGTAAGATTTTGGAACTACAATCTGATAGTTCACTGATCATTCATCATTAGCAGGTACCTCGGGAGGTCTCAATTTTCTCATAAGAATTCCATTTTTAATGAAATAAGAGAGATATACTTCAGTGGCTTCAGTTTCACTAATGGCCCTTTGAAACAAACAGGAGATCTCAGGATCTTTTTCCTGTTCGACGGAAAGTGATTGTCATTTGTCACCCTGATTAGATAAAAGAGAATGAGTATTTAAAAGAGAATCACTGTGATCAATACCTTTTGATTGATCCAAATTAGAAGTGAAAATGACCTCATCAAAAGCCTGACCAATACATGTGTCAGCTAAAGGAATATTTTCCTTATCGAAATCATTCTCAAGAGCTTTCTTTCACATAGCTGTGGTAACTGCACAAGCTGGGTATAAATCAGGGTATTCTTTTTCAACAGGATCAACTTTCTGATCCAAAGAAGTCTTGTCAGTTACAAGTGGATTAACCACAACCTTGTCTCCAGCTAGGTCGTTGCCTAGCAACAAATGAATGCCCTCAACGGGTAAAGAAGACACTATTCCGACTGTCACGGATCCTGAAACTATGTCGGATGACAAATGTACAGAATGGAGAGGAACATTAACAAAGCCGCACTCTACTCCCTGAATGAGAATATTCTCATTAGAACAGTACTTCTCAGAAAAAGGCAAATTACCTAATAATGAAAGACTCTGAGAAGCTCCTGTATCCCTTAAAATTTTAATAGGGATAGGATTGGCCAAATCACCCAAGAGTGATTTAGAACCTTTCGACATGAATGGTTCATAATTCTCCATAATAAAATCAGACTGGGGTTTTGAGACCCAACAAATGTATTGTTTTCTATACATGACCGTGACCTTGACCTCTTGGAAATAAGAGCATTTGAGATAGGTCTATCTTGATTCTGATGCCTATATTTCAATTTGAAGCAATCAGAAATGACGTGTCCTTTTTTCTTGCAATAGGTACACGTAGGAATAGACAAGGATTTTGAATCAAGTTTATCAGAAGCTTGATTTTTAGATGTTGTGCCAGATTGAGTTTTAGGAGGAGTCGTATTAGGCTGAAACACCGTTCTACCAGTAGACTGCTGAGTGAAAGATTTGCCTACAACAGGAGCTTTATGAGGTAAGGAGTACTTATCAGCAGCAAGAGCAGCATTTTCCAGGGTTTCAATCTCATGCTCTTCAAGATGATTCTTAATGTTATTTGTGACACAGTTCTTAAACTCTTCAAGTAACACAAGTTGTTTGATTTTTTCATAATCATGTTCAACTTTCTGGGCTAAGCACCATCGCTCAAATAACTGTTCTTTTTCTCTTGCAAATTCAACATAAATTTGTCCAGGTTCTTTTTTATAGTTTCTGAATTTTGCCGATAAGCCTCAGAGACTAACGCATAACCCTTTAAAATACACTCCTTAACCAAATGATAGTCAGATCTTTGTTGTACTGACACTGAATGGTAAATATCACTAGCCTTACCAAGTAGTACACATTGTAGTAGCTGAGCCCAATACTGCCTTGGCCATTTCAAATTTTCCGCAACGTTTTCAAAAGGAGGAAAATATTTGTCTACTTCCTTTTCACTAAAAGGGGGAACTAACCTAATATTTTTTGTAATGTCAAGACTTGAATTTGTATGTGAAGTGGAATCGTGCTTTTCCCTTGCCAGCTCAAATTCTTTCATTTTAATTTGAAATTCCTTTTCATCCTTCTCCTTTTGCATCTGTACGTGCATGTGTTCTTTTTGAAACTCCAATTGTATTTGTTCTTTCTGTAACTCCACGTGTCTCTCTCTGTCCTTCTCTTCTAACTGTAATTGTTTATCTTTCTCCCTCTCCTGTCTCTCTTTCTCCATCTCTTCAAATTGTAATTTCATTTGTTTATCTTTCTCTCTTTTCTGTCTCTCTCTCTCTCCTTCTCCTCAAATTGTAATTTCATTTGTTTATCTTTCTCTCTTTCCTGTCTATCTCTCTCTCCTTCTTTTCAAACTGTAATTGCAACTGCTTCTCTTGCAATTGCAATTGTTTCTCTTTCTCCCCTTTTTCATAAATCATTTGTTTCCCTCTTTCCTCTTTCTGAAGCTCGAGCTTGCTTAACTCCATTTCCATTTTGTATTTCATTTTTAATTCCATTACTTTTATGTCAGAGTCCGATACCTACTTACAGACCGAAGCCAAAACACTTTTATCAAAAACATTCTTCTCTACCAAATATTGAATCAAAATTCTTTTAATTTCTTGTTTCGTTAAGGAAGATTTTGCTTCAGAAAGATCGTACTTTCTGTCAAGTTCAAGCAACTCATCTTTTTTCAGACTATCCAACTGCTCCTGAGTTGGATTAGAAAGAAATATTTCCACTTTTGATGACAGTGTGAATGAAAGCCTGTTGTTTTCACTAAAGATTTCAAACAAAATGTAAGATAGTACTTGGGACTAGAAAACTAGGGGAATTTAAATTTCAAAAAACAATTTTCTGAAATATTTTAGCCAAATTCAAATATCCCAAACACGAGCAACCCAATTTTCTTTCTGTTATGTATTGGCTCGTTCAAAAGTAACAAAAGAAAAGAGTGAAACCAACAAGCTTTGTAAGTTTTAACAAAAATAATTTATTTCCTTAAAAAACACGGTGCAAAGGTGAAAATAGAAAATAGGACTTACAGTTTGAGAAGACAATCCAAACATTTGTCCTAGTACTGAAAAAATACAAGTCCTATCACTAAATAGTTTTAACTGAATCCAGGTTCGAATCTTGATGACGTTCCAAGATGGAGGATGATGACGTCAGGTGAAATCTTTATACGAATGTCAAGAGTTCCACGTTGAACCACAACTTGTAATGTTTCAATTTAGAATAAATTTCCATCGAATGTCTTTGTCACTTGTATAGTTCTCCAGGGAATAAATTATTATATTCTAAAAAAATAGATGAACTTCTGAACAAGCTGTCATCTATGATAAAACATCTCGAGCTCCAAAGATGTAAAAATACAACTCTTTACGGCACCTAATAGAAATATATCCTTCTTCTTGAAGGTATATTGTACGACTGAATATTTCACGGGGATCTGAGCATTTTTAAACTGAACTAAGACGTCATTTCAGGCGCGCACCATGGAACGCGTGACTATTTCATCATCAAATAGCGCAGTAAACAATGCAATTTCACGTGGGCCAGGAAAATGACCTTGACAATGACCAATCGTTTTCGCGTAGTATTTACTCAATCGACAAACCATGGCAGGATAAAATCGTCCTTATGCGAGTCATATTACGTTTTATATAAACATAATATCTCTTTCAAAAATATCAGATCCCCTGAAAATAATCATTACAATATAAAGTAATGATACAAAAATAAAATCAAAAAGAATTTAAAATTAACACACAAGTAATTAAATTACATATTCGTAACAACTTAACGCCAAAAAATCAAAGAAGCGTGCGAAATGATCTTTCTGCGGTTGCCATTAAACACCTCCAAAACAGCTGTATAGTTCCACTGTTAGCGGTTATACCAGCGCTGATATACGCATCCGAGTTTGCTGTTGCCAAAAACAGCTACACTCGGTGTTCTTGGAATTGCTTCTGGAATGGCACTGAAGAAAGCGACCGGGCAGGGAATTCCCTCACCAGCATAAAAAACAAAAGAAGGGAGCTGCGATCCGAGACCGGATTAGGCCTAAGGCTGCTATTAACTCCGGAGTGGTGCTGCAGTTCAGATCTGTGACTACCAGGGACCAGTTAATCTCTACAATAAAACTTCCCGTGTCAAATTTTGACTTAATCTATGCTGCTTCTCAAATAAACATTAAAAACTTCAAGGGGGGTTTCATTCGTGATCAGTTGCCAAAACAACCAGGAATTCGAGAAACTGGCATCATCAACCTAGAGTTAAGTTCCCAAGCTGGTAGTCACTGGGTCGCTTTTGCCATTGATTCACGTAGCCTTGTTTATTTCGATTCGTATGGACTCGCACCTCCAAATAAAAATTCTCGAATAGAAGCAGAATCTGTAGCAGAGTGCAAAGCACACTGTCGGAATGGTATTCAACGTTAACGACACAAACAATCGCAGATTCGCCTATATATGGTTCTGAATCACTTGCTGTACACGATGGTATATCAAAGTCATGGACTACTGGTGGTCCACCACCGCATAAAACCGTGCATGCGTTCACTAGTGAACGGTACACCAGCTGAGATCGTTAGCAATCCCCGCCATCGATTAAAACAGGTTAGGAGTTTATAATGGTGATATTTATGGAAGATCTCGCGCTGGCGGTAGGGTTAAGAAATCTGGTCTCGATGATGTTGATTTGTCAGCGTATGCGACTAAAGATGAGCTTTTTGATTTTATGATCCTTGCTGGGGTTGACCGGCATGAAGTTGTTGTTTTTCAGAGTAGGCATGGACGGTTTAAGTCAAGCAATATTAAGTGGGTTGATATTATCCAACGAGTTCTCGGCGCTGTTGCCAATAATATCCCGGTTTTTAATGAGGGCGGAAGAATCAGAGATTCTAGAAGATCAATCGCAACAAGCAGAAACGAGATCCACTAATAGGTCAGTAAAAACAGGCAATAAGATGACCGGCGAACTCAACATGGGCAGTAATAGAATTACTGTTTTTAGAGAACCTGTGTCACACGATGACGAAGCGACAAAGAAATAAGTCGACGACATCAACACGACAATTAGTAATAAACTAGCCAAGTTGCGAGTGAGGAATGACGTTCACGTATGCACGTTTACGAGTCTTCGCAGAAACTATGAACGACTTGATAAAATCGCAGATGAGTTGTTTGGATCCCCAAGAGTCGTCGACGTAAAACTAGCTTAAATTAACAAAAAAACTCGACGATTTAGTTAATGTTCAAACGTCAATAGCCGCTATCAACAAAACGTTCACAGATACATCGCGTGGAACCGTTGACATCGTTGAAAACATCACGAGGATTGGCACTGGTGTAGTTCATTCGACTTCGTTCATCAACGTCGTATGCACAGTATCATCTGGATCGGTAACATGGTCGAAACAAAATAACGCTATTAAACATACCTCTGAGGTCATCGGCGTGTAAAGGCTCTCCGTGTCTAGCGCTCCACGATTTAGTATATTTACAACGTATCCATGGCGTCATTCAACCGAGCTATTTTCTGGAACCATTTCAATAGTGTTAAATCAAAATACCGTGGAAATATTCATACTGGATCCCGAAGACAAAAACTTAACCGCATCGACATATTGGCGGTGCCTTGAATTTGTCGCCAAAACGCCTCAATTAATTACTTAATATCTACATAATGAACCATCGACCATGAACGCGCCCTCAAATCATGCTCACCGTAGATCACAGCGCAATCTCGGATCGTCTCGCGATTCGCACAATCCTTTAGATACGAGCAAATGAATTTGTGGCAACCGTCGTTGCAGACTATCATCGACGGACATGAAGTACAACAAACAAACATTAACGTAGACGATCACGGCTATCGACTGTAGTCACTAAAACAATGACTTTATTTGGCACATTATCGGCGACATACGTGATATCACCGATAATAGGAATCAGCGTTGCCGTTATCGCTGGTGTTGCTCCACTTTAGCTTCCCCACTGCCATTCTAGCCAAAGAAATCGCGCTGGCACAATTGCGAATATATTGCAGAATGCTAAATATCTGCTCAAAGTCGTTCGGAGGCTTGTCCGCCAATAACTCAGTAGTATTCGCTTACAAGAATAAACCCGACGAAACTCCCGACTGGACCGGTGTTGGCTTTCTGACTGGGAGTTATCAAATCGAATAAATAAACTATGAATTTGCGGGCCGAATTTATCTATCACAGGGCGAGAATCAAAAATCGCTATAACGGTACACGAACCACGCTGTTAGTGGCCATCGAAATTTCAACTCCAGATTAGGCCGTTGATATCTATCAATCATCGATCAGAACCGTGCTTGGATGGCCGCTGGCGGCACCACCTGTACCACTAATACCACCATAACCTCGCCTCGCTGACTTTATCACACAACAACGAGCATTCATGAGAATTCCGAATTATAAACGACTTCGTTTCGGGACGATAACACTTGATTTTGGCGGTGCGGCTCCTCAGGTGAAATTCCTCACTACACGGACTTAGCCGACGAAGCATATTTCAATGGGGATAACAGTGAGCACCTACGAGTAACCGGTGACCTACGGTGACTATTCGCCGGTTATGTAAACGAATAAATCCAACGATGATTGAAGAACCAAATCGTTGCAACGATACAACATCTAAACCACGTACGTGGTGACGCTGAGCTTCATCGCCCGGATACTATAAACGAAGTGATTAAGAAAGGAAGGCCCTTTAAACAATCATTACTTGATCGACATGTGATTGCAGAAGCTAACTTACGGAGATTTAAATTTCTATATTTTGATGTTACTGCGGCGGAAAAATCCGTCAGCAACATCATGCACGAATAGATTCCAGCGCTCGTCTGCGCATGTGAAAAAAATAAATAAATAAGAAATACGTCAACGTCAACGATTCTCTGATACATCAATGATTGTGACGGTAGTGGACGACATATATCGCCAGGCATCGTCGCCATCACATCAACGATATCTGTGAATCCGGTTTGTGATGCCATCGATGGTAACTATAAAGAAGATCTTGAAAAATCCAAGAAGACGCAAGGAGGGTATATTCTTTATTTGTTTACGCCTGAGATTCCCCCTGGCCATTTAATAGCATTGGTACCGGCTAATCTGGTCTATTTACAATGTCATAATCCGCTGTTGTCGCGAATGCATTTCTCTCTTACTCATCAACTTGGGCATCTCCTTGATTTACGTAGAGCAGAATTAATGATCAGCTTGTATGTGAGACATTAATGTCTCGATCCTAGGATCTGCGGACTTAACTCCGGAGACATTAATGTCCCAGATTTTAGTCTCTGGACACCAGTGCCTCGATCCCAGATCCAATATCGAGACATTAATGTCATACATACAGAAAAAAAGAGTAAAAATATATTATTTTTGGTGTGTTTCACACCGCAGACCGTAGAGAGGTCGGACCATAGAAAGCTGATCGTGAAACGATCAAACAATTCGATTGCTACTGATATGACATAAATTTCTTTAGTTGTATTATCCGCGCACCCACAATATTTATCGTTTCATATTCGCCCGACAACTCTGATCGGATTTTCTTTATTGCCGTTGCGAGTGGAACGAATTGTTCAATTTGTGTATCATCGAAGATTGACGCTAGAGACATTGTCATCGCATGCTGAAGTAATTTTATACACCTGAATTTGGATGGGAGTGTATATCTTCCTTCTTATTTCCGTTCTTGTAATATTTCAAAATCAAATGTGACTTTATCAGGGTCAAGTTGGTCAGTAAATCGAATGTTAGCATCATGATTGCTAGCGACCCAGTCAAATAATTTTCCAATCGCGGAAATAATTGTATTAATATTTTCGTAATTCTGTATATAATAAAATTATTTCTTTATTTATATATAAAATTGAATTTTATTCGCTGATTATACCACTTCGATAACGCTAAGTTGACTATACCATCTACGACAGGCTATATGGAACATGGATGAATATTAAAATATTTTCTAGCCTCAAATATTGATGAAAAATCTATTTTTTCACCTGTCTGTGAATTTATAGATCTAACAGACAGTGGATATTTGCTATATTTACCCGTATTCCGTCTAACACTATTCTCGCTCGGAGCAATAGCTTGAAGATTCTGTAAAGAATTATCAAGTTTATTGCTGTTAATGCGATCAAAGACAAGATCGTAGCCGATCAAGCCATTAAAACACTCATCAATAAATCTCTGGCAGAGATACATTTTCCAGTAGATATCAAGCTGTAACCGGAGTTATTAATAGAATCAACTGGTCTTCGCTGCCGGCAGTTCCAAATCAAGCCAGCACCAGCATCTTGTAATTATTAGGGACTAGATGTCTTCGGAATTCCTCGAGTGCGTTTCTTTGCTACATTTGTATAGAATATCTCTTTGTCTAAATTATAAGAAAAATATCACAGCGCGTCCATTCACGGTCCGACCGTTCACGGTCTGAACGCTGAATTGCTAGCTATTTGAGTTCTGTGGTGGTTTCTCTGTAGAAAATCTACTGAAATAGTCCTAGCGTCCCTTATTGGAACTCTCCTAGTGATCGAAGTGCTAATTCTCGGACCACCATTTTTTATCACAATACCGTCTTAATAATAATAATAATAATAATAATAATAATAATAATAATAATAATAATAATAATAATGAAGACTTTGTTTAGCGCTTAATCTGTAGAAGCTCTAAGCGCTTTACAACATTTGACAACACTTTAAAAACATATATAATGATATGATTACAAAAATGAAAGCAAACACCACGAAACTAGAAAAAAGAAAACATGCTGTAAATATTTAAGGTAAGGAAACATTATTAGGTCTTTAAGACTGTTCTTGCAGTTGAAATAGGTGAGTTTAAGGAGCGCTCTTGAATGAGATCACTGTGCCTTTGTGTCTAAGTTCAGTGGGCAATTCGTTCCACATAGCTGGACCCTGGTATGCAAACAAACGTTGTCCATATGATTTCATTTTCATAGTGGGAATAATGAGAATACGAGTGTCAGAAGAGGAGCGTAAGTATCTTGCTGGTGTGTACACATGGGTGAGGTCAGATAGGTATGTTGGACTGGAGCCCGTCAGTGAAACGTAGCACAGAGAACAAATCTTGTGTTTAATTCTGGATCGAATGGATAGCCAGTGTAGGGTACAGAGCAGGGGGAAGGCGTGCTCTGATCGTGGTACTCTAAGGATGATCCGAGAAGCAGTGTTTTGAACTTTTTGAAGTTTCTGGAGTAGATATTGAGACGAACCAGACAGAATTGAGTTACAATAGTCCAGTCTTGAAAGTTCTAAGGAACACACATGTATTTTAGTGGCATCAACTGAAAGATACTTGCGAATGGAGCTGATTCGTCTCAGCTCAAGATATGCAGCCTTGCATATGTTCATGACATGTTGGTGCAATGAGAGAGTATTGTCGAGAGTAACACCTAGGTTTCGTACTGACTGCGTGAATTTAATGTTGGTGTTGCTGATATTTATTGTCTGAGTTAAAGGATGTGAATGAGAAAGTCTTTGTGTTGTAATCAGGATGGCTTCAGTTTTATCATCATTCATCTGCAGCTTGTTACATGTCATCCATGATTTCACATCGGAAATGCACCTCTCGTGGTATCTTCAATTTCAGTTGGATGGCTAGATTTTGCATATTTGGGTGTCATCAGCATGCAATTGGTGAGACACTGGATGATGATCTATGACACTTAAGAGTGGCTGAGTGTATAGAATGAAGAGAACAGGTCCAAGAACAGACCCCTGTGGAACACCACAACAAAGATCAACTGGTAGATCTAAGCTCTCTTTATTATTTTACCACCGCATAGGTTGCAAAGTTCAGCTCGTCCTCTGATACCAACTCCACATTTTATGCATGGTCGGGGCCCTAAACTCCCTCGCCGCACACTCGCTCGATGATAGTCACAGAAACCATGACCACCGGACTTGCGACATGGAGTTGCTGATTCAATCATTAGCTATCGACAAGTATTTCTTGCTCGTGATGTAGTTATATTATTTTAGAATGTTTTTTAATTAAAAGATACATTTTTCCTTAATTATGTAATGGAGGAATATGAAAGACTCTCTGCAACTGAGCCTTCGGCGAAAGGTTCGATCTTGACAGAAAAGCTCCGGACCGTGAATGATCGGACCTCTCACGGTCTACTAGTGTCAGATGCGCAATTACGCAAACTTATCCTTGACGCCAAGAAGGAGTTTAACGACGATGGAGCAGCGCACGTTTGGTCACCGTTCAGAAATTGTCGCGACGATATTACCATCGATACTACATTGGACAACCAACGAGAAGCAGCGACTATCGATCATTTGGATGGCTCGCTAGCGACCGGGAAGCGATACTTCTTCAGAATAAAATTTATTATTGCCGTCGTCACTGGCGTTGTCGCTACTGGTATTCTTGGCAATAGACGTGGATTATACGTGATAATGTAACCCTGTCCGGGAATCAGCACTCAAGTAGTAGAAAATGAGGGTTCTGGCTCAGCGATCCCTCTTCGTGGTCTAGGTGAGCGAGAACCCTCAGAGAATTCTACTACTGTGTTATGAGGGTTCTGGATCACCTGTGCTCGAAGGGGGTTCTGGATCACTTTTAATTACTATTCACCTGTGCTCGAAGGGGGGGGGGGGACCTGGCTCATTTTGTTTATTACTACGTGCGATAATGTCCGTGGGCGAGTGTGTAAATACCATCTGTGGATTCTCGTTCATTGTCGAAGGAGGGTAGACCTTTTTGATGAGCAGGGTGGAGAGCTGATGTCTTTGTGATCGGAAAGTTCAAATGGAGTAGTATTGTAGATTTCCCTGTAACGACTGTCTATAATGATCGATAGTGGCAACGTGACCGATTTTCCTTTTACTCCTGTGATTTCTTCTTCATAGTATCATCCTCGAGCGTGATGCAATACATTTTGGATCGACGTCCTATCAGTTCTTGATGAGTATGCCACAAGTTTCATCATTGAACTTTCCATGTTTCTTTTTATTGTCTTTACAGAGAAATGGGCTTGTTTCGGGATAATAGCTAAGATCAAAGAGATCTCAATGTTGATAGAGATCTGCGTAGACATCATTAGTGTGAATTTCATAGATGAGCGAGTCGGTATCGGTCATAAGCAGTCTGGCTTTTTCGCCTTAGAGTCGTTTGATGAAGTCGTAATGAAACTCTAGCATGAGCATTTTGGAGAAATCAAGAACGCCAGGACCGACGTAGATGGGTTTATCGAGAATGAGATGTGTTTTTCTGGATTCAATGGCGATTAGTTCTTCGTCAAAGACTATCGTGCTAGCGAAGGCATCGTTGGCTACGAGCATACCTCGTCGTCGTGGATTATTGACGATTTCGATTTTCTTTCTGCGTCTGATTTTTCCATGGCTTTTCCAAAGACGCTGTTGTTCATGAGTTTAAAGAAATTTTTACCGAAGTCTGCCGTGGCTTTAGCTAGTTGATGGGTATTGAAGTGGACTTAGGACTTCATCCATGGAGATTGTTTAAACTTGAGAGCTCGATTAACTTGTTTAAGAATGAGTCCTTGTTGAAGAGCTTGTTCGAGTAGTCGATAATGTATCTTGTGTTGTTTTGTGATGGAGATTGGGTACGAGATTTTAGATCTTGGCATCTTCGATTCCGAATTGTGTTTTTTGTTGGAGTTGTTGGGAAGAAAACATGGAGGGTGTGATGAGGAGTGGTTCAGCTCGTTCCATATTTTATTCGCCTACTGATACTTTTCGTCCGTGATATTGGAAAGAAGTAAGTGAGAATAGAAGGTCTCCAGAGCTGGTAAGAAAGTTTCATCGAATCTGGACTACGCATCGATGCATTCGTAGGGATAAACTCCTTTTCGTTGCAGGAGAGGAGCACGATCTCAAAATTCTTGTTTGAGATGCATGAACTGAGGACACGTTTGAGAGAGTTTTTCTAGCGACGACTCCATAAACTGGAAGGAATCTATGAATCGAAAGCGACCAATCGAAAACGTCATGTATATTTCGAAATTGTTGGGGATACATTTGATGTTTGTTCCTACTAAGGCGAGAAGGGCCTTGACTCGTGCATAGCCGAGTCCTGCGATGATGAAGTGTCCATCGTATCCTCGTAGATTATGAGTTATGACTGGAAGGAAGTCTGGAACTTTGAAGCGTAGATTACAATCCACGTGAGCAGATCCTCGATAGTGACCAGTGACATGGCACTGATAACATGAACACTCCAGGGATAAAATGGAAGAGACATCTTCACCATACTACAAGCACTTCTCTTATAAAGTGAGCTAGAAACCCCTTCCAGCACACGTGAGCCAGAAACCCCTACCCAATAACACAGTAGTAGAGTTTCATACAGGCTCTCCTGCTCACTCCTTCATCACGCAGTAACGAAAGTGAGCCACAACCCCCATTACCATCTACTACTCGCGCAGTCAGATTGTTGTCGTATTAGATAGAAATTCTAGACCAGGGATGCTGACCGGTATCGACAAACCATATTACGAGCTAGCAAATCCTGTGTCCGCAGTCGCCAACGCGATTTATCAGTTAAATGAACCTTATATTGATGCTCTTCGACCGATACGTGGAGTGCTCCGAGTATCGGCACTCGGATCACGAATAACAGCACTATCCTCAACTGTGTAGCCCAGCGAATTACAGAAGACTTTATGAACGCGTTACGAGGAAATGATCTTACATAAACGAATGGTCAGAAGGCCACAGACTCTGAAATTGACGTACCACAATAAAATATATCGCTGAGCTGAAGAAGAAATTGAAATTCCCCAAAAGGTGTGAACAATAACCAACATGATCTTGCACGCTTCAAAATATTAATCGAGGGCATCTCCGATAGTAATCGTTGATCATAGCGCACACGCATGGACTTCGAGAATAACAATATTTCCACGGACGAAGACGGTCAAGTATTACCACGGTGACATTGTTGAGTGCATCGGGAATATCAGTTCACGCGACCCTGTGTTGGTATAGCAGTCTGAGAGCGCTGCATTTGAACAACCAGATGACAAGCACGCAACGTGTGGCAGTCGAGGTTTTATCAATTTGTGACACCGTCCGGCAACATTTATCGTACGGAATTTCTTCACGGTCAGATGACCAAGGTTGCTTTAAAATACACCAATGACATGAGTGTCACAGAACAGTTATTGTGTAATTGTTTCACTGTGCCATCAGGCGTTGCTAACTTTTGCGGACAGATGAATTCATGGAGACCAACTCCGCAAGAATTTTTCGAAGACGTTCAGCGTTCGAGTGTCGAGTAGAGTACGGTGGTCTCTGGAACACCAAATATGACCACCGCGACGTCATCTCGGTTGATATGGCTGAGTGTTATCCAGGAACTGTTCTTCGGATAGATGAATGTAGGCGGTATTTTGAGAGATTTGGGCATCTAACACATGAGTTGACTCGAGTGGCGATAGACGGCGATGTGCCGGTTTATTCTGGTTGGATTTTATGAGGTTGAATCATTCGAATTTGCTGATAATATTCATCAGGTCAATGTTGTCTGGTTTGCTCGTTATTTTGACGAACCAAATCCGGACATAATGAGATGGACAGCCGTACGAAGAATAAGCTTGGCTGGGCGCCAATAGTGCTGTTGGGATATATGCTTGACGCGAGGATCATGTTATCGCTGACGGTAAGTGAAGCTAAAATCACATATATATATCAAAACGAGGTTTGGCTGCCAAGAGCGGAAGACAGCGACGGCAAGGATGAATCATTCAACAAGGATATAGGTCGAACAAAATTATTGGTAAATTTATAATCAGGTAATAAACACTGTTGTACAAGACTGATCATCGACAATGCAGAACTTGACTTCAAAATTGCTGATACAGCACGCAATGGTGTATTCGTGAGTCGAGAACTTTTAAATGTCTCAGATGGAACGTCGCTAGGTACAATTGTCAGCTACTATGACGGCCATTCACCACAGTTTACTCATTTGAGATCTTCGATGCTTGCTTACGTGTCAATAACCTGCTATCGACGATCAACCGATTACCTAAGGACCCTATCAGAGTAGCCACTGACTCATTTTATAACAGCAAATCGATCGCTAGCGATCCGAACATAGCCCTGCTAATCTCGAGACTGGCGATGCGCCATGGGGGCACTGGCGAATAAAGAACGAGATGATACTCGATTATTCTAATTCCGAGGATTATAAACCTGTTCCCAGGTATGACAAAAATAGATAGTTGTCGAAGCGTTCATTGGCACCATCGGTGTATGATCCCATATCGCGGCATAAAATGGTTTATCTTCATGGCTCCGACGGTTCTGGTAAAACCACACGTGCGTTAAAATTTTTTAAAGATTCAGATATGGTTGTGCTAACTCCAACTCATCGACTTGCCAGGTAGACGAAAGAAAGATATGTTAAGTCTCATACTTATCACAGTTTCTTTCGATGGCGCAGTGATGCAGAGACTCCAACGAGGATAAGAGAGAAATATATTCCACGACTCATCATCTGGGATGAGATATGCTCTGTATCCAAGGACAAGCTGAAAATGTTTCTTGATTGGTTGTCGACAAAATCAACGGCGATGATCATGTACGACGATTATGGTCAACCACCACCCTTTCTTGGAGGATAGCGACATAGTTTATTGAAAGAATCCGTAGACTGTTACGACGAAATGCTATATGACCACAGTGCCGCCGATGAGTTGCTAAGAGAGCTAAAAGCGCTAATACGACTGTAACCTGAGAGGATTTAATGCGAGATAATGCGCGCTGTAATTTCAGAGACGACGATTGACGATTTCTGGAACTTATGGCGGCCTAGCGATCTCATAGTTGCATCTAGGAAAATCATCCGTGATTCACTTCAAAGTATTTTATTCTCATTTCACTATGAAAGATTTCCAGATCTACGTGTGCCATTGGGCTATTGCCCAGCAGATTCCCGTCGACACAATACTGACGTCGAGATTCCCTGCGCGAGAAAAACAAGCTCGTTCTTAATGATATCGGTGTTTTCCCTATGGATGTTGTTGAGAAAGCTTTAGCGGAGCATGGGGGTGGGGGAAGGAGGGAGATTGCAAGTCTCCATGGACTGTGGGATATGCTAAAACCATTCATTCGTCACAATAGCTAACAGTAGCGAATACTAGTATTTGGATTATTGATGGCATTGAATGGCCCAATGTAATATAATTAGCCGTATCGAGACTTAAAATAATATCTCAGCTGCGAAGAATTGTCGTGATGCGCTAGGTAATCTATACTGGTGGCAATTCAATATCTTCAGGAATTACTTGTTACTGTTCACGGAAAAATCCACGTTGAGGAGCCGTCGCATCTAGTCTGTAGATTGCAGGCCTGCCAGTGGATCTTACCACGTTTGAAATTTTATGCGTGGTTACACTCCAGGTAGGTCGCGCCGTGGCGTGCTTGCGGGATCACCGGGATGTGTTTCTTTGAGATTGCTTCAGACATCATTTAGTCATATTAATCTTCGTGAAGCTTTTTTGCATCCATTAAGAATGCATAAAATAATTGCAATAGTTACTAATCATTGAAGATGCCCATCTTTCAAACAAGTTATGGCTATTACTTTGAAAATATAAGTTTTTCACGTTTTCATCATATAGAGACAAGGAGGAAGAGAGAGAGAGAGGGGGGGGGGAAGGTAGAATCAGTTGTAAGCAGTTCAATGTCATCACAAACAGTTGCACTTTTAGACGTATCTATGCCTATCTGTTCTCGTATATTCCAGTATTGAATGATAACATTTCCTTTGAGATGCAAGCTTAAGACCGTTTGAAATATAAGTAAAACCAATAAATGCAGACAGATGGTTATTTTTTCCTCACAGTGGTGTTATGATGACAGTCTAAAATTTGTTAGGTTTCTGCACTGTTAATAGCACAGGAACGATATTTACTGGCCAAATACTCTAACCCGCCCCCATCAAAAATATTTGGACAGAAAATAGACTAACCTCTACCTAGTTCTTATTCTACAGAAAGTACCAGAAAACTTATCCCCATAATATTATACAAACTTCCCGGCCACAACAACCCAAGCCTCCATCAAAGCAAGCATTACCTGATCACTGAACCCTACCCGCCATCATTCAAATATCAACCTCATTATTGCGTAAAAATAATTTTACAGACCTTAGACAATGCTATTGGCATCGACGAAGTTAACTCCACGAAACAAAAAAAGAAACTAAATGTTTATGATTCTAGTTGAACTATTAACATTTTTTACGGTTGCCCTAATTTTAGCTCAATGTTCCGCTTACCGGGAAATTGAAGAAAAATATTTTGAATGAGATAAAGCATAATAGAAACAAAGTATTACATACAGAGCATTACATATTTATAGGTTACTGCATTTGCATGGGAAAATATGAAAGAGTTTTTCGGATTTGTATACTGCACGACCTTGGGAGTGCAGTATATCCATCCGACAAAACGAGTTCATATTTTCTCATACAAATGCAGTAACCTTTTTATTATATGCTCATTTTCTTTTTCTGTCCAAGGCTTAAATATATAAACAAAAATACACAACAAGAAACAAAGTAACTGAATGTATGCCGTATTCCAAACTAAATACACAGGCACAGATTCATCATTACGCAACAGCATTATCAATGCGCACGTAACTCCGCCCAGATAAATTTGAAGTTGGTCGCGCGCTAGACATAAGTTTCGACAGAAAATCGCGTTTTGGTCTACTTAAAATTGAAATTTGGAGTCATATTGTGAATGAATGCGCATTGCAACAACTTTTCCGTTTGATCTGGAATGAATAGATTTTGGTGTGTTTGTCGATTCGACGAAATTTCGTGATTATGGACTGGATTTATCTACATGAAGTACGTTGATTTCAGCGTCTGTGCCAATTCTACATGAAATATATCGTATTGAAGCAGCGAGGGAGAAGTGTGTTGACATCGGCAAGCGTGTTTCGGTTCTGTCATTGAATGATTCAAATCATAATGTGGGAAAAATATGAAGCCTTTCAATTGCAATTATCGAAAAGACGCTGTGGAATATAATGTTTATTTCATTTTGAGTGCAGTAAGGAGGATGTAATTGCATTTGGAATATAGTCGAAATTACAGTACAATTTCGAAATGTGTAATCAATCTTGAGAACCAATGACATGGCTCGTGTAATTCAGATTTGCAGAACTAAGAAAGTACGTTTTGAGGAAATTCAGGATGTAATACTGTAAGTATATTTTTTGCCATTTTTATTACCAGCTAAATAAGACAGTTTATGTCTTATCACTTGCATGTTATTTGTAAGGACCCTGTCTGGCGTCTATATCTAGCCTAAATCTCAAACATTGTATCAAAAATGTTAACGCGGAATGTGCCAAAGCAGCTGGTGTGTGGCAGTCCACGAAACATCTGCTTTAGTTCATTCAGAAACAAATTGTTTATTTACAATAGAAAGTAGTTCCTTTATTTGTGTGAAATGCAATATGTTGCGCGCGAGTTCTGTACCGTAAAATATTGCACGATTCTGACAATGTAAAAGTGAACGGAGAAAAAAAAAATGAGCATTTATATTAATGCACTATATAATTGAAAAATGATGATGCAATAAAAAGATACAGAGCACGGTGAGAGATGATATTCTTGCATAATCAGCTTAATTCAGCAGTATGGATGGTAACATTTGGATGTGGGACATCTTTCTGACATTTAACAGATCAAAGTTTAACAGAGTTAGCAAAATCGACATAAACGTTCCATGTTCACTTTTAGATAACAAATTCGTCTGAATTCTCTATGCCTTTACCTGGAGGACAAGCTTTGAATTCAAACAACAGCTATTTAACATGTAATAATTTGAATATTCCACCAAATCGTGACTGCATGTACATTATTGCAAACAAAAAATATTCCAGTGATATTGGACCCGAAAAGCATAAAAAGATACATCTGGATTTTGTAAAACTTCCATCTGCTAATGAGTGAAAAGTCAATATAATTACAGAGCTGGCACAGTTGAATACTGGAACAATGTTTCAGGTGATAAGATTAACTTAGCGATTACAAGTGATGAAAAAGCTAGGAGGACTGTATTTTTTAAGATAACAATGACATAAGATAAGTAGGAATACTGAGGTTAAATCAAAGTATCAGAGCTTACGTGATATACATATTAGGAGTTGAAAATCGAATGTATGCTACAGTTTGTGTCCACTGCTGAAAAGACTGGTAAAAATTGCTTGAAAGGTTGGTTTATGCTGAACAAATGCTGAACAAATCTATCACTTACATGAAAATATTAGGATAAGATTTCAGAAATATATATTGGATTCAAAAGTTATCCTAAGTTATCTTCTTTGTTGCAATGGTATATGTTTATTACCTAGTGATATGGTAAAGAAAACAGATATTATTGATGACTACAACGATTTGAAAAAGTCATCAGATACCTTTCAACAAAGAATTAGAAATTGGCTTATATACCTACATGGTAAATAATATAATGCCATCAGCTGATAAGCAGTCCGTACCAATTCGTCCAAAGATAGACAACAAAATAAGACAAGAGAAAATGAATGAAAGTGATGTCAGTAAGAAGGACAAAATTCTTAACAGTCTTGTAACAAAAATAGGACATCATTTGAAAGATATAAACCACAAAAAAACTAAGCAATCATTTATATTCTTGCTGATGGTTGCAGGAGCCAAACAAATTACATTTTGAAACATTAGAAATTGTTGTATCCTTATTTTCATAGGGTGTAATGTACACTGTGACTTTACTGATTAGGAACATTCAGCAAATTAACAACCTTTTTGTTTTACATAATGACCTGAACCATAACTACATTACAGATAACAGAATTAGATAGTTTGGTCATTTAAACTAGTTTTGAACATAGCCGCTAAAAGTGTTAGCTTGATAACTTTTTGGCATGTAGGTTTCAGCAAGATAACAAAATGCAAAGTAAAAACACAAGTGTCTGAATACATGCTTGGCCATTAAAGTGTGTGCTGGTTTCGTTATTGTTCATACTTTGACAACATTATTTACAATAGTTGTCATTACAAGCAGTTTACTATGCAGAGAAGTTGTAAATGGACAAAGGATTAAGGCAGATTATTCAAAATCTCATCAAAGAAGAATTTGGCCATCTTGAATACTCAGCTTTTCTGTTCCACTCTGGATGACATTTTTTAATTCTGGTCTTGTCTTTGTCGTTCTAAAACCTACTGACATTTTTTTTCTAGCCATCAAGTATTTTCCAGTCGAGGCGGGGAGAACAAGAAAAAGGGCAATGGAATATTTTAAACGATGTGAAGGAAATAATCCATTACATTTTGAGAATTTGTTTTTCCGTGTTCTATAAAAGTCATTTGACCGTATACGTAGGATTATAACGCTGATTTGAAGCTGTGTCTTTATGCATGTAAAATCCGTTTTCTGCCCAAGAGTGATATCATGTTGTTTCCATTATTGTGGTAATCTGTCTATAATACATATTTTATTGGTCTGTTTTCTTCCGCCACCTCATTTGTTCGTACACATTCTTGCGCTCTTTCTTTTCATCTCTCAAATTTTTTACAATGAACTCGTTATGGCAAGGTTGGTATAACCCCTATTTTGTGGGGGTTTCTTTCTTTATACACTGGTCTCGTTTGATATCCATTCGTTAAGTTCGACATATACAATGCAGGGCATTTTCACTACTAGTAAGAAAACTGCAAGGAATCTTGCAGTAATCATTTTTACCGCTACCCATAAAAAAAAAAAAAAAACATTCCATAATGCCTACCATAGAATGATAACTTAGATTGGATGCTTTCTATCTTACGTCATTTAGGTTCCCACAGTCTTGTATTAAAACAAAGTACTAGTTTCGTACAATATAACAAGAAAGAAACGTCTAGCCATTTATCCACAAGATATGTTATATCTACATTGATGCAATTTTCTTTTGTCAAGCGTATTGTACAAACGTTTTGTGCAGAATCAATAATGTTCAATGTATATTCTATTTCAATTAAATTTTGTAAGTAACAAAAAATCCTACCAAAATGAAAAAGATGAACACAACAATAATGTCACGGAATTGTATAAATCCCTCTATTTATTAAATACATGTACTCGGGTTTCGTTTTTTGTATACAACGACACGCGAGGGTGATTTATCTATATTGTACAATATTTCGTAGTAGTGAGTTCGGTTCATCCCTGCCGCACGTGCGAAGTGCTCTCGATGGGAAAAACCGATTTACATCTAGCACGGCTACATCGTATGTATATAAATGCCTCACGGTAAAGTGATATCTTCACATTACGGAACGTCTTGTCAGCAAGCAGTCTACTCAGTACAGGAGCCCCCTAGTTCCAAAATGTCAGATAAACAGAGAAAGAATTACAGAATCAAACGAACGGAAACGAAACGGACTTTGAATTAAGGCCATGGAGCAATAATATTAAAAGAAATTAATGAAATGCAAAATAAATGGAATACAATATGCGATGATGAGACTCCTTCCTGTTGAGCAGGGAGAAAGGACAGATCGACAAAATTGCGATATTGAGACTCCTTCTTGTGACCAGGGAGAAAGGACACTCGCCATACTGTATGGATTAAAAGATGACTTAACGCAATGGAAAACGGACTTACGATTCATATTACGTAAGAAATGTTTAAACAACTTAAACGAATGCGAAGAACACTTACTAAACAGTTTAATATTATTAATTTAACTTTACCAATAAATATTATAGCTAAATGTTCAAAATTTACTGATTGCGATTAAATTGACTAAACTAAACAATTATT
The DNA here is from genome assembly GCA_016617855.1 of Megalonaias nervosa. Taxonomy (NCBI): domain Eukaryota; kingdom Metazoa; phylum Mollusca; class Bivalvia; order Unionida; family Unionidae; genus Megalonaias; species Megalonaias nervosa. The sequence continues at coordinate 51,760 of JAECUM010035830.1, forward strand.
CATGTATTACTTTAATAAATTATTATAAAATTATTAAATCATTAGTAACCCAACTATAGCCACTTAATATTATATTTACGATCAAAATTGTCATTCATGTATTAGGCAAGAAACTCGTGGCACCTGAGCTAGTGTTCACGTGATCGCGAAAGCCTAGTGTGAATGCTCCTCGTGCCTAATTAAGATTTCAAACAACAAATGCGCAAAGCAGAAACATTATAATATCTGTTTATTAAAACTATACTTAATAGAAATTAGATATGAATTTAACTTTAGACTTATAGGAAACTATGATTATGAATTAAATAACAACTCCAGAAATGTGATATATTAGAAGAAATAAAAAATTTGAATGGTGTACAAACCCTTACTCAAAATTTAATAAAAAAGAAATTTAATAAAATTAATGCAAGAAACACACATGTGGAAAAAAACATGAACACATAAAATACTTTTTGTCACAAAATGGTTACTCAGATGTCAGAGTAACCACACCAATAAAAAATAACTTAGGGACTTGCACATCTTCAGCTGTAGAGGTATGTAATTTATTAATTTCTTGTGTATATTATTTCTTGTGTATATTGTAAGTTATAGCTATGTAATAATAATAATAATGAGGACTTTGTATAGCGCCTAATCTTTAGAAGCTCTAAGCGCTTTACAACATTTGACAACACTTAAAAAACATATATAATGATATGATTACAAAATTAAAAACAAACACCACGAAAGTAGAAACAGAAAATATGCTGTAAATATTTAAGGCAAGGATACATTATTAGTTCTTTAAGTCTGTCCTTGCAGTTGAAATAGGTGAGTTTTAAGAGCGCTCTTGAATGAGATCACTGTGTCTTTGTGTCTAAGTGCAGTGGGCAATTCGTTCCACGTTGCTGGGCCCTGGTATGCAAAAGAGCGTTGTCCATATGATTTCATTTTCATAGTGGGAATGATGAGAATACGAGTGTCAGAAGAGGAGCGTAAGCATCTTGCAGGTGTGTACACATGGGTGAGGTCAGATAGGTATGTTGGACTGGAGCCCATCAGTGAAACGTAGCACAGAGAACAAATTTTGTGTTTAATTCTGGATCGTATGGATAGCCAGTGTAGGGTAGAAAGCAGGGGAGAGGCGTGCTCTGATCGTGGTACTCTAAGGATGATTCGAGCAGCTGTATTTTGAACTTTTTGAAGTTTCTGAAGTAGATATTGAAACGAACCAGACAGAATTGAGTTACAATAGTCCAGTCTTGAAAGTACTAAGGAACACACAAGTGTTTTAGTGGCATCAACTGAAAGATACTTGCGAATGGAGCTGATTCGTCTCAGCTCAAGATATGCAGCCTTGCATATGTTCATGACATGTTGGTGCAACGAGAGAGTACTGTCGAGAGTGACACCGAGGTTTCGTACTGACAGTGTGAA